>OX451739.1:464917887-465022887 GCA_948472305.1 Vicia faba | reverse complement strand
GTTGTTGTTGTTGTTTATTTGGCGTTGTTGTTGTTGTTTATTTGACGTTGTTGTTGTTGACGGTGTTGTTGTTGTTGTTGTTTATTTGACATTGTTGTTGTTCTTGTTATTGACGTTGTTGTTGTTTATTTGACGTTGTTGTTGTTGTTGTTCTTTATTTGACGTTGTTATTGTTTATTTGACGTTGTTGTTGTTGTTTATTTAACGTTGTTGTTGTTGACATTGTTGTTGTTATTGTTTATTTGATATTGTTGTTGTTGTTGTTGTTTATTTGATGTAATTGTTGTTGTTGACGTTGTTGTTGTTGTTGTTGTTGTTTATTTGACGTTGTTGTTGTTGTTGTTGTTTATTTGATGTAATTGTTGTTGTTGGAGTTGTTGTTGTTGTTGTTGTTTATTTGACGTTGTTGTTGTTGTTGACATTGTTGTTGTTGTTGTTTATTTGACGTCGTTGTTGTTGTTTATTTGACATTGTTGTTATTGACGGTGTTGTTGTTTATTTGACGTTGTTGTTGTTGTTTTTGTTTATTTGACGTTGTTGTTGTTGTTTATTAGACATTGTTGTTGTTATTGACATAGTTGTTGTTGTTGTTGTTTATTTGACGTTGTTGTTGTTGTTGACGTTGTTGTTGTTGTTGTTTATTTGCCGTTGTTGTTGTTGACATAGTTGTTGTTGTTGTTGTTTATTTGACGTTGTTGTTGTTGTTGACGTTGTTGTTGTTGTTTATTTGACGTTGTTGTTGTTGTTGTTTATTTGACATTGTTGTTTTTGTTGACGTTGTTGTTGTTTATTTGACATTGTTGTTGTTGTTGTTACTGTTGTTGTTGTTGACGTTGTTGTTGTTGTTTATTTGACTTTGTTGTTGTTGTTGTTTATTTGACGTTGTTGTTGTTGTTGACTTAGTTGTTGTTGTTGTTTATTTGACGTTGTTGTTGTTGTTGTTTATTTGACGTTGTTGTTGTTGACGTTGTTGTTGTTGTTTATTTGACGTTGTTGTTGTTATTTATTTGACATTGTTGTTGTTGTTGATGTTGTTGTTGTTGTTGTTGTTTATTTGACATTGTTGTTGTTGTTGTTGACGTTGTTGTTGTTGTTGTTGTTGTTTATTTGACGTTTTTTTAGTATTGTTGTTTATTTGACATTGTTGTTGTTATTTATTTGACGTTGTTGTGGGTGACATTATTGTTGTTGTTGTTTATTTGACGTTGTTGTTGTTGTTATTTATTTGACGTAGTTGTTGTTGTTGACGTTGTTGTTGTTGTTGTTTATTTGACGTTTTTGTTGTTGTTGATGTTGTTGTTGTTGTATATTTGACGTTGATGTAGTTGTTATTGTTGTTGTTGTTTATTTGACATTATTGTTGTTGTTGTTGTTTATTTGACGTTGTTGTTGTTGTTTATTTGACGTTGTTGTTGTTGACGGTGTTGTTGTTGTTGTTGTTGTTTCTTTGACATTGTTGTTGTTCTTGTTATTGACGTTGTTGTTGTTTATTTAACGTTGTTGTTGTTATTGTTTATTTGATATTGTTGTTGTTGTTGTTGTTGTTTATTTGATGTAATTGTTGTTGTTGACGTTGTTGTTGTTGTTTATTTGATGTAATTGTTGTTGTTGGAGTTGTTGTTGTTGTTGTTGTTTATTTGACGTTGTTGTTGTTGTTGACGGTGTTGTTGTTGTTGTTTATTTGACGTTGTTGTTGTTGACATAGTTGTTGTTGTTGTTGTTGTTGTTTATTTGACGATGTTATTGTTGTTGTTGTTTATTTTACGTTGTTGTTGTTGTTGACGTTGTTGTTGTTTTTTTGTTTATTTGATGTTGTTGTTGTTGACATAGTTGTTGTTGTTTATTTCACGTTGTTGTTGTTGACGTTTTTGTTTATTTGACGTTGTTGTTGTTGTTGTTGTTTATTTGACGTTGTTGTTATTGTTAACGTTGTTGTTGTTGTTGTTGTTTATTTGACATTGTTGTTGTTGTTGTTTATTTGACATTGTTGTTGTTGTTGACGGTGTTGTTGTTGTTGTTGTTTATTTGACATTGTTGTTGTTGTTGTTGACGTTGTTGTTGTTTATTTGACATTGTTGTTGTTGTTGTTGTTGTTCTTTATTTGATGTTGTTGTTGTTTATTTGATGTTGTTGTTGTTGACGTTGTTGTTGTTGTTATTGTTTATTTGGCGTTGTTGTTGTTGTTTATTTGACGTAGTTGTTGTTGTTGACGTTGTTGTTGTTGTTGTTTATTTTACGTTTTTGTTGTTGTTGATGTTGTTGTTATTTTTGTTTTTGTTTATTTGACGTTGTTGTTGTTGTTTATTTGACGTTGTTGTTGTTGTTGTTTATTTGACGTTGTTGTTGTTGTTCTTTATTTGACGTTGTTATTGTTTATTTGACGTCGTTTTTGTTATTTATTTGACGTTGTTGTTGTTGACGTTGTTTATTTGACGTTGTTGTTGTTTATTTGACGTAGTTGTTGTTGTTGTTGTTGTTGTTGTTTATTTGACGTTTTTGTTGTTGTTGATGTTGTTGTTGTTGTTGTTGTTTATTTGACGTTGTTGTTGTTTATTTGACGGTGTTGTTGTTGTTGTTGTTTATTTGACATTGTTATTGTTGTTGTCGTTTATTTGACGTTGTTGTTGTTGTTGACGTTGGTGTTGTTGTTATTTATTTGATGTTGTTGTTGTTGACGTTGTTGTGGTTTATTTGATGTTGTTGTTGTTGACGTAGTTGTTGTGGTTTATTTCACGTTGTTGTTATTATTGACGTTGTTGTTTATTTGACGTTGTTGTTGTTTATTTGACGTTGTTGTTGTTGACGTTGTTGTTGTTTATTTGACATTGTTTTTCTTTATTTAACATTGTTGTTGTTGTTGACGGTGTTGTTGTTGTTTATTTGACGTTGTTGTTGTTGTTGTTTATTTGACGTTGTTGTTGTTGTTGACGTTGTTGTCGTTGTGGTTGTTTATTTGACGTGTTTGTTGTTATTGACATAGTTGTTGTTGTTGTTGTTTATTTGACGTTGTTGTTGTTGTTGAGGTTGTTGTTGTTGTTGTTGTTTATTTGACGTTGTTGTTGTTGTTTATTTGACGTTGTTGTTGTTGTTGTTGTTTATTTGACGGTGATGTTGTTGTTGCTTATTTGAAGTTGTTGTTGTTGTTGTTGTTGTTGTTGTTTATTTGACGTTGTTGTTGTTGTTGACGTTGTTGTTGTTGTTGTTGTTTATTTGAAGTTGTTGTTGTTGACGTTGTTGTTGTTGTTGTTGTTGTTTATTTGACGATGTTGTTATTGTTGTTGACGTTGTTGTTGTTGTTATTTATTTGACGTTGTTGTTGTTGTTGTTGTTTATTTGACGTTGTTGTTGTTGTTGTTGTTGTTGTTTATTTAACGTTGTTGTTGTTGTTGTTGTTTATTTGAAGTTGTTATTGTTGTTGTTGTTGTTTATTTGACATTGTTGTTGTTGTTGACGTTGTTGTTGTTGTTGTCGTTGTTGTTTATTTGATGTTGTTGTTGTTGTTTATTTCACGTTGTTGTTGTTGACGTTGTTGTTTATTTGACGTTGTTGTTGTTGTTGACATTGTTGTTGTTGTTGTTTATTTGACGTTGTTGTTGTTGTTTATTTGACATTGTTATTGTTGTTGACGGTGTTGTTGTTGTTGTTGTTTATTTGACATTGTTGTTGTTGTTGTTGTTGACGTTGTTGTTGTTTATTTGACATTGTTGTTGTTGTTGTTCTTTATTTGACGTTGATGTTGTTTATTTGACGTTGTTGTTGTTGTTGTTTATTTGACGTTGTTGTTGTTGTTATTGTTTATTTGACGTTGTTGTTGTTGTTTATTTGACGTAGTTGTTGTTGTTGACGTTGTTGTTGTTGTTGTTTATTTTACATTTTTGTTGTTGTTGATGTTGTTGTTGTTTTTGTTTTTGTTTATTTGACGTTGTTGTTGTTGTTGTTGTTTATTTGACGTTGTTGTTGTTGTTTATTTGACGTTGTTGTTGTTGTTGTTGTGGTTGTTGTTTATTTGACATTATTGTTGTTGTTGTTTATTTGACGTTGTTGTTGTTTATTTGACATTGTTGTTGTTGTTATTAACGTTGCTGTTGTTGTTTATTTGACGTTGTTGTTGTTGTTTATTTGACATTGTTGTTGTTGTTGTTGTTATTGTTTATTTGACGTTGTTGTTGTTGTTTATTTGATGTTGTTGTTTTTGTTGTTGACGTTGTTGTTGTTGTTGTTGTTGTTGTTGTTGTTTATTTGACGTTGTTGTTGTTGTTGACGTTGTTGTTGTTGTTGTTGTTGTTTATTTGACGTTGTTGTTATTGTTGTTGTTTATTTGACGTTGTTGTTGTTGTTGTTGACGTTGTTGTTGTTGTTTATTTGACATTGTTGTTGTTGTTGTTTATTTGACGTTGTTGTTGTTTATTTGACATTTATTGTTGTTGTTTATTTGACGTTGTTGTTGACCTTGTTGTTGTTCTTGTTGTTGTTATTGTTTATTTGACGTTGTTGTTGTTGTTTATTTGACGTAGTTGTTGTTGTTGACGTTGTTGTTGTTGTTGTTGTTGTTTATTTGACGTTTTTGTTGTTGATGTTGTTGTTGTTTTCGTTGTTGTTTATTAGACGTTGTTGTAGTTGTTTAATTGACGTTGTTGTTGTTGTTGTTTATTTGACGTTGTTGTTGTTGTTGTTATTGTTGTTGTTGTTGTTTATTTGACGTTGTTATTGTTGTTTATTTGACGTTGTTGTTGTTGTTTATTTGACGTTGTTGTTGTTGTTGACGTTGTTGTTGTTGTTGTTGTTGTTTATTTGACATTTTTGTTGTTGTTGATGTTGTTGTTGTTCTTGTATATTTGACGTTGATGTAGTTGTTATTGTTGTTGTTGTTTATTTGACATTATTGTTGTTGTTGTTGTTTATTTGACGTTGTTGTTGTTGTTTATTTGACGTTGTTGTTGTTGACGGTGTTGTTGTTGTTGTTGTTGTTTATTTGACATTGTTGTTGTTCTTGTTATTGACGTTGTTGTTGTTTATTTGACGTTGTTGTTGTTGTTGTTCTTTATTTGACATTGTTATTGTTTATTTGACGTTGTTGTTGTTGTTTATTTAACGTTGTTGTTGTTGACATTGTTGTTGTTATTTTTTATTTGATATTGTTGTTGTTGTTGTTGTTTATTTGATGTAATTGTTGTTGTTGACGCTGTTGTTGTTGTTGTTGTTGTTTATTTGACGTTGTTGTTGTTGTTGTTGTTGTTGTTGTTTATTTGATGTAATTGTTGTTGTTGGAGTTGTTGTTGTTGTTGTTTATTTGACGTTGTTGTTGTTGTTGACGTTGTTGTTGTTGTTGTTTATTTGACGTTGTTGTTGTTGTTGACATAGTTGTTGTTGTTGTTGTTTTTGTTTATTTGACGATGTTATTGTTGTTGTTGTTTTTTTATTTTACGTTGTTGTTGTTGTTGACGTTGTTGTTGTTTTTTTGTTTATTTGATGTTGTTGTTGTTGACATAGTTGTTGTTGTTTATTTCACGTTGTTGTTGTTGACGTTGTTGTTTATTTGACGTTGTTGTTGTTGTTGTTTATTTGACGTTGTTGTTATTGTTAACGTTGTTGTTGTTGTTGTTGTTTATTTGACATTGTTGTTGTTGTTGTTTATTTGACATTGTTGTTGTTGTTGACGGTGTTGTTGTTGTTGTTGTTGTTTATTTGACATTGTTGTTGTTGTTGTTGACGTTGTTGTTGTTTATTTGACATTGTTGTTGTTGTTGTTGTTCTTTATTTGATGTTGTTGTTGTTTATTTGACGTTGTTGTTGTTGACGTTGTTGTTGTTGTTATTGTTTATTTGGCGTTGTTGTTGTTGTTTATTTGACGTCGTTGTTGTTGTTGACGTTGTTGTTGTTGTTGTTTATTTTACGTTTTTGTTGTTGTTGATGTTGTTGTTATTTTTGTTTTTGTTTATTTGACGTTGTTGTTGTTGTTTATTTGACGTTGTTGTTGTTGTTGTTGTTTATTTGACGTTGTTGTTGTTTATTTGACGTTGTTGTTGTTGTTCTTTATTTGACGTTGTTATTGTTTATTTGACGTTGTTTTTGTTATTTATTTGACGTTGTTGTTGTTGACGTTGTTGTTGTTTTTATTGTTTATTTGACGTTGTTGTTGTTTATTTGACGTAGTTGTTGTTGTTGTTGTTGTTGTTTATTTGACGTTTTTGTTGTTGTTGATGTTGTTGTTGTTGTTGTTGTTGTTGTTTATTTGACGTTGTTGTTGTTTATTTGACGGTGTTGTTGTTGTTGTTGTTTATTTGACATTGTTATTGTTGTTGTCGTTTATTTGACGTTGTTGTTGTTGTTGACGTTGGTGTTGTTGTTATTTATTTGATGTTGTTGTTGTTGACATGGTTGTTGTGGTTTATTTCACGTTGTTGTTATTATTGACGTTGTTGTTTATTTGACGTTGTTGTTGTTTATTTGACGTTGTTGTTGTTTATTTGACGTTGTTGTTGTTGTTGTTGACGTTGTTGTTGTTTATTTGACATTGTTTTTCTTTATTTAACATTGTTGTTGTTGTTGACGGTGTTGTTGTTGTTTATTTGACGTTGTTGTTGTTGTTGTTGTTGTTGTTTATTTGACGTTTTTGATGTTATTGACATAGTTGTTTTTGTTGTTGTTTATTTGACGTTGTTGTTGTTGTTGTTGAGGTTGTTGTTGTTGTTGTTGTTGTTTATTTGACGTTGTTGTTGTTGTTTATTTGACGTTGTTGTTGTTGTTGTTGTTTATTTGACGGTGATGTTGTTGTTGTTTATTTGAAGTTGTTGTTGTTGTTGTTGTTGTTGTTGTTTATTTGACGTTGTTGTTGTTGTTGACGTTGTTGTTGTTGTTTATTTGAAGTTGTTGTTGTTGACATTGTTGTTGTTGTTGTTGTTGTTTATTTGACGATGTTGTTATTGTTGTTGACGTTGTTGTTGTTGTTATTTATTTGACGTTATTGTTGTTGTTGTTGTTTATTTGACGTTGTTGTTGTTGTTGTTGTTTATTTAACGTTGTTGTTGTTGTTGTTGTTTATTTGAAGTTGTTATTGTTGTTGTTGTTGTTTATTTGACATTGTTGTTGTTGTTGACGTTGTTGTTGTTGTTGTTGTCGTTGTTGTTTATTTGATGTTGTTGTTGTTGTTTATTTCACGTTGTTGTTATTGACGTTGTTGTTTATTTGACGTTGTTGTTGTTGTTGACATTGTTGTTGTTGTTGTTTATTTGACGTTGTTGTTGTTGTTGTTTATTTGACATTGTTATTGTTGTTGACGGTGTTGTTGTTGTTGTTTATTTGACATTGTTGTTGTTGTTGTTGTTGACGTTGTTGTTGTTTATTTGACATTGTTGTTGTTGTTGTTCTTTATTTGACGTTGATGTTGTTTATTTGACGTTGTTGTTGTTGTTGTTGTTTATTTGACGTTGTTGTTGTTGTTATTGTTTATTTGACGTTGTTGTTGTTGTTTATTTGACGTAGTTGTTGTTGTTGACGTTGTTGTTGTTGTTGTTGTTGTTTATTTTACATTTTTGTTGTTGTTGATGTTGTTGTTGTTTTTGTTTTTGTTTATTTGACGTTGTTGTTCTTGTTTATTTGACGTTGTTGTTGTTGTTTATTTGACGTTGTTGTTGTTGTTGTTGTGGTTGTTGTTTATTTGACATTGTTGTTGTTGTTGTTTATTTGACGTTGTTGTTGTTTATTTGACATTGTTGTTGTTGTTATTAACGTTGCTGTTGTTGTTTATTTGACGTTGTTGTTGTTGTTTATTTGACATTGTTGTTGTTGTTGTTATTATTTATTTGACGTTGTTGTTGTTGTTTATTTGATGTTGTTGTTTTTGTTGTTGACGTTGTTGTTGTTGTTGTTGTTGTTGTTTATTTGACATTGTTGTTGTTGTTGTTGACGTTGTTGTTGTTGTTGTTGTTTATTTGACGTTGTTGTTGTTGTTGTTGTTTATTTGACGTTGTTGTTGTTGTTGTTGACGTTGTTGTTGTTGTTTATTTGACATTGTTGTTGTTGTTGTTTATTTGACGTTGTTGTTGTTTATTTGACATTTATTGTTGTTGTTTATTTGACGTTGTTGTTGACGTTGTTGTTGTTGTTGTTATTGTTGTTTATTTGACGTTGTTGTTGTTGTTTATTTGACGTAGTTGTTGTTGTTGACGTTGTTGTTGTTGTTGTTGTTTATTTGACGTTTTTGTTGTTGATGTTGTTGTTGTTTTCGTTGTTGTTTATTAGACGTTGTTGTAGTTGTTTAATTGACGTTGTTGTTGTTGTTGTTTATTTGACGTTGTTGTTGTTGTTTATTTGACGTTGTTGTTGTTGTTGTTATTGTTGTTGTTGTTGTTTATTTGACGATGTTGTTGTTGTTTATTTGACGTTGTTGTTGTTGTTTATTTGACGTTGTTGTTGTTGTTGACGCTGTTGTTATTGTTGTTGTTGTTGTTTATTTGACGTTTTTGTTGTTGTTGATGTTGTTGTTGTTGTTGTATATTTGACGTTGATGTAGTTGTTATTGTTGTTGTTGTTTATTTGACATTGTTGTTGTTGTTGTTGTTTATTTGACGTTGTTGTTGTTGTTTATTTGACGTTGTTGTTGTTGACGGTGTTGTTGTTGTTGTTGTTGTTGTTTATTTGACATTGTTGTTGTTCTTGTTATTGACGTTGTTGTTGTTTATTTGACGTTGTTGTTGTTGTTGTTCTTTATTTGACATTGTTATTGTTTATTTGACGTTGTTGTTGTTGTTTATTTAACGTTGTTGTTGTTGTTGTTCTTTATTTGACATTGTTATTGTTTATTTGACGTTGTTGTTGTTGTTGTTTATTTAACGTTGTTGTTGTTGACATTGTTGTTGTTATTGTTTATTTGATATTGTTGTTGTTGTTGTTGTTTATTTGATGTAATTGTTGTTGTTGACGTTGTTGTTGTTGTTGTTTATTTGACGTTGTTGTTGTTGTTGTTGTTGTTGTTTATTTGATGTAATTGTTGTTGTTGGAGTTGTTGTTGTTGTTGTTGTTGTTTATTTGACGTTGTTGTTGTTGTTGACGTTGTTGTTGTTGTTGTTTATTTGACGTTGTTGTTGTTGTTGACATAGTTGTTGTTGTTGTTGTTGTTGTTTATTTGACGATGTTGTTATTGTTGTTGACGTTGTTGTTGTTGTTATTTATTTGACGTTGTTGTTGTTGTTTATTTGACGTTGTTGTTGTTGTTTATTTGACGTTGTTGTTGTTGTTGTTTATTTAACGTTGGTGTTGTTGTTGTTTATTTGACGTTGTTATTGTTGTTGTTGTTTATTTGACGTTGTTGTTGTTGTTGACGTTGTTGTTGTTTTTTTGTTTATTTGATGTTGTTGTTGTTGACATAGTTGTTGTTGTTTATTTCACGTTGTTGTTGTTGACGTTGTTGTTTATTTGACGTTGTTGTTGTTGTTGTTTATTTGACGTTGTTGTTATTGTTAACGTTGTTGTTGTTGTTGTTATTTATTTGACATTGTTGTTGTTGTTGTTTATTTGACATTGTTGTTGTTGTTGACAGTGTTGTTGTTGTTGTTGTTGTTTATTTGACATTGTTGTTGTTGTTGTTGACGTTGTTGTTGTTTATTTGACATTGTTGTTGTTGTTGTTCTTTATTTGATGTTGTTGTTGTTTATTTGACGTTGTTGTTGTTGACGTTGTTGTTGTTGTTGTTGTTTATTTGGCGTTGTTGTTGTTGTTTATTTGACGTAGTTGTTGTTGTTGACGTTGTTGTTGTTGTTGTTGTTTATTTTACGTTTTTGTTGTTGTTGATGTTGTTGTTGTTTATTTGACGTTGTTGTTGTTGTTGTTGTTTATTTGACGTTGTTGTTGTTTATTTGACGTTGTTGTTGTTCTTTATTTGACGTTGTTATTGTTTATTTGAAGTCGTTTTTGTTGTTTATTTGACGTTGTTGTTGACGTTGTTGTTGTTTTTATTGTTTATTTGACGTTGTTGTTGTTTATTTGACGTAGTTGTTGTTGTTGTTGTTGTTGTTGTTGTTGTTGTTTATTTGACGTTTTTGTTGTTGATGTTGTTGTTGTTGTTGTTGTTTATTTGACGTTGTTGTTGTTTATTTGACGGTGTTGTTGTTGTTGTTGTTTATTTGACATTGTTATTGTTGTTGTCGTTTATTTGACGTTGTTGTTGTTGTTGACGTTGGTGTTGTTGTTATTTATTTGATGTTGTTGTTGTTGACATGGTTGTTGTGGTTTATTTCACGTTGTTGTTATTATTGACGTTGTTGTTTATTTGACGTTGTTGTTGTTTATTTGACGTTGTTGTTGTTGTTGTTGTTGACGTTGTTGTTGTTTATTTGACATTGTTTTTCTTTATTTAACATTGTTGTTGTTGTTGACGGTGTTGTTGTTGTTGTTTATTTGACGTTGTTGTTGTTGTTGTTGTTGTTGTTTATTTGACGTTGTTGTTGTTTATTTGACGGTGTTGTTGTTGTTGTTGTTTATTTGACGTTGTTGTTGTTGTTGTTGTTTATTTGACGTTGTTGTTGTTGTTGTTGTTTATTTGACGTTGTTGTTGTTGTTGTTGACGTTGTTGTTGTTGTTTATTTGACATTGTTGTTGTTGTTGTTTATTTGACATTTATTGTTGTTGTTTATTTGACGTTGTTGATGACGTTGTTGTTGTTCTTGTTGTTGTTATTGTTTATTTGACGTTGTTGTTGTTGTTTATTTGACGTAGTTGTTGTTGTTGACGTTGTTGTTGTTGTTGTTGTTGTTTATTTGACGTTTTTGTTGTTGATGTTGTTGTTGTTTTCGTTGTTGTTTATTAGACGTTGTTGTAGTTGTTTAATTGACGTTGTTGTTGTTGTTGTTGTTTATTTGACGTTGTTGTTGTGGTTGTTATTGTTGTTGTTGTTGTTTATTTGACGTTGTTGTTGTTGTTGTTGTTTATTTGACGTTGTTGTTGTTGTTTATTTGACGTTGTTGTTGTTGTTGACATTGTTGTTGTTGTTGTTGTTTATTTGACGTTTTTGTTGTTGTTGATGTTGTTGTTGTTCTTGTATATTTGACGTTGATGTAGTTGTTATTGTTGTTGTTGTTTATTTGACATTATTGTTGTTGTTGTTGTTTATTTGACGTTGTTGTTGTTGTTTATTTGACGTTGTTGTTGTTGACGGTGTTGTTGTTGTTGTTGTTGTTGTTTATTTGACATTGTTGTTGTTCTTGTTATTGACGTTGTTGTTGTTTATTTGACGTTGTTGTTGTTGTTGTTATTTATTTGACATTGTTATTGTTTATTTGACGTTGTTGTTGTTGTTTATTTAACGTTGTTGTTGTTGACATTGTTGTTGTTATTTTTTATTTGATATTGTTGTTGTTGTTGTTGTTTATTTAATGTAATTGTTGTTGTTGACGCTGTTGTTGTTGTTGTTGTTTATTTGACGTTGTTGTTGTTGTTGTTGTTGTTGTTTATTTGATGTAATTGTTGTTGTTGGAGTTGTTGTTGTTGTTGTTGTTTATTTGACGTTGTTGTTGTTGTTGACGTTGTTGTTGTTGTTGTTTATTTGACGTTGTTGTTGTTGTTGACATAGTTGTTGTTGTTGTTGTTGTTGTTTATTTGACGATGTTATTGTTGTTGTTGTTTTTTTATTTTACGTTGTTGTTGTTGTTGACGTTGTTGTTGTTTTTTTGTTTATTTGATGTTGTTGTTGTTGACATAGTTGTTGTTATTTATTTCACGTTGTTGTTGTTGACGTTGTTATTTATTTGACGTTGTTGTTGTTGTTGTTGTTTATTTGACGTTGTTGTTATTGTTAACGTTGTTGTTGTTGTTGTTGTTTATTTGACATTGTTGTTGTTGTTGTTGTTTATTTGACATTGTTGTTGTTGTTGACGGTGTTGTTGTTGTTGTTGTTGTTTATTTGACATTGTTGTTGTTGTTGTTGACGTTGTTGTTGTTTATTTGACATTGTTGTTGTTGTTGTTGTTCTTTATTTGATGTTGTTGTTGTTTATTTGACGTTGTTGTTGTTGTTATTGTTTATTTGGCGTTGTTGTTGTTGTTTATTTGACGTAGTTGTTGTTGTTGACGTTGTTGTTGTTGTTGTTTATTTTACGTTTTTGTTGTTGTTGATGTTGTTGTTATTTTTGTTTTTGTTTATTTGACGTTGTTGTTGTTGTTTATTTGACGTTGTTGTTGTTGTTGTTGTTTATTTGACGTTGTTGTTGTTTATTTGACGTTGTTGTTGTTGTTCTTTATTTGACGTTGTTATTGTTTATTTGACGTCGTTTTTGTTATTTATTTGACGTTGTTGTTGTTGACGTTGTTGTTGTTTTTATTGTTTATTTGACGTTGTTGTTGTTTATTTGACGTAGTTGTTGTTGTTGTTGTTGTTTATTTGACGTTTTTGTTGTTGTTGATGTTGTTGTTGTTGTTGTTGTTGTTTATTTGACGTTGTTGTTGTTTATTTGACGGTGTTGTTGTTGTTGTTGTTTATTTGACATTGTTATTGTTGTTGTCGTTTATTTGACGTTGTTGTTGTTGTTGACGTTGGTGTTGTTGTTATTTATTTGATGTTGTTGTTGTTGACATGGTTGTTGTGGTTTATTTCACGTTGTTGTTATTATTGACGTTGTTGTTTATTTGACGTTGTTGTTGTTTATTTGACGTTGTTGTTGTTTATTTGACGTTGTTGTTGTTGTTGTTGACGTTGTTGTTGTTTATTTGACATTGTTTTTCTTTATTTAACATTGTTGTTGTTGTTGACGGTGTTGTTGTTGTTTATTTGACGTTGTTGTTGTTGTTTATTTGACGTTGTTGTTATTGTTGACGTTGTTGTTGTTGTTGTTGTTTATTTGACGTTTTTGTTGTTATTGACATAGTTGTTTTTGTTGTTGTTTATTTGACGTTGTTGTTGTTGTTGTTGAGGTTGTTGTTGTTGTTGTTGTTTATTTGACGTTGTTGTTGTTGTTGTTTATTTGACGTTGTTGTTGTTGTTGTTGTTTATTTGACGGTGATGTTGTTGTTGTTTATTTGAAGTTGTTGTTGTTGTTGTTGTTGTTGTTGTTGTTGTTGTTGTTGTTTATTTGACGTTGTTGTTGTTGTTGACGTTGTTGTTGTTGTTGTTTATTTGAAGTTGTTGTTGTTGACGTTGTTGTTGTTGTTGTTGTTGTTGTTTATTTGACGATGTTGTTATTGTTGTTGACGTTGTTGTTGTTGTTATTTATTTGACGTTGTTGTTGTTGTTGTTGTTTATTTGACGTTGTTGTTGTTGTTGTTGTTTATTTAACGTTGTTGTTGTTGTTGTTGTTTATTTGAAGTTGTTATTGTTGTTGTTGTTGTTTATTTGACATTGTTGTTGTTGTTGACGTTGTTGTTGTTGTTGTTGTTGTCGTTGTTGTTTATTTGATGTTGTTGTTGTTGTTTATTTCACGTTGTTGTTGTTGACGTTGTTGTTTATTTGACGTTGTTGTTGTTGTTGACATTGTTGTTGTTGTTGTTTATTTGACGTTGTTGTTGTTGTTGTTTATTTGACATTGTTATTGTTGTTGACGGTGTTGTTGTTGTTGTTGTTTATTTGACATTGTTGTTGTTGTTGTTGTTGTTGTTGACGTTGTTGTTGTTTATTTGACATTGTTGTTGTTGTTGTTCTTTATTTGACGTTGATGTTGTTTATTTGACGTTGTTGTTGTTGTTGTTGTTTATTTGACGTTGTTGTTGTTGTTATTGTTTATTTGACGTTGTTGTTGTTGTTTATTTGACGTAGTTGTTGTTGTTGACGTTGTTGTTGTTGTTGTTGTTGTTTATTTTACATTTTTGTTGTTGTTGATGTTGTTGTTGTTTTTGTTTTTGTTTATTTGACGTTGTTGTTCTTGTTTATTTGACGTTGTTGTTGTTGTTTATTTGACGTTGTTGTTGTTGTTGTTGTGGTTGTTGTTTATTTGACATTGTTGTTGTTGTTGTTTATTTGACGTTGTTGTTGTTTATTTGACATTGTTGTTGTTGTTATTAACGTTGCTGTTGTTGTTTATTTGACGTTGTTGTTGTTGTTTATTTGACATTGTTGTTGTTGTTGTTATTGTTTATTTGACGTTGTTGTTGTTTATTTGATGTTGTTGTTTTTGTTGTTGACGTTGTTGTTGTTGTTGTTGTTGTTGTTGTTGTTGTTTATTTGACATTGTTGTTGTTGTTGTTGACGTTGTTGTTGTTGTTGTTGTTTATTTGACGTTGTTGTTGTGTTGTTGTTTATTTGACGTTGTTGTTGTTGTTGTTGACGTTGTTGTTGTTGTTTATTTGACATTGTTGTTGTTGTTGTTTATTTGACGTTGTTGTTGTTTATTTGACATTTATTGTTGTTGTTTATTTGACGTTGTTGTTGACGTTGTTGTTGTTGTTGTTATTGTTGTTTATTTGACGTTGTTGTTGTTGTTTATTTGACGTAGTTGTTGTTGTTGACGTTGTTGTTGTTGTTGTTGTTGTTTATTTGACGTTTTTGTTGTTGATGTTGTTGTTGTTTTCGTTGTTGTTTATTAGACGTTGTTGTAGTTGTTTAATTGACGTTGTTGTTGTTGTTGTTTATTTGACGTTGTTGTTGTTGTTTATTTGACGTTGTTGTTGTTGTTTATTTGACATTGTTGTTGTTGTTGACGCTATTGTTGTTGTTGTTGTTGTTGTTGTTTATTTGACGTTTTTGTTGTTGTTGATGTTGTTGTTGTTGTTGTATATTTGACGTTGATGTAGTTGTTATTGTTGTTGTTGTTTATTTGACATTATTGTTGTTGTTGTTGTTGTTTATTTGACGTTGTTGTTGTTGTTTATTTGACGTTGTTGTTGTTGACGGTGTTGTTGTTGTTGTTGTTGTTTATTTGACATTGTTGTTGTTCTTGTTATTGACGTTGTTGTTGTTTATTTGACGTTGTTGTTGTTGTTGTTCTTTATTTGACATTGTTATTGTTTATTTGACGTTGTTGTTGTTGTTTATTTAACGTTGTTGTTGTTGACATTGTTGTTGTTATTGTTTATTTGATATTGTTGTTGTTGTTGTTGTTTATTTGATGTAATTGTTGTTGTTGACGTTGTTGTTGTTGTTGTTTATTTGACGTTGTTGTTGTTGTTGTTGTTGTTGTTGTTGTTGTTGTTTATTTGATGTAATTGTTGTTGTTGGAGTTGTTGTTGTTGTTGTTGTTGTTTATTTGACGTTGTTGTTGTTGTTGACGTTGTTGTTGTTGTTGTTTATTTGACGTTGTTGTTGTTGTTGACATAGTTGTTGTTGTTGTTGTTGTTGTTTATTTGACGATGTTGTTATTGTTGTTGACGTTGTTGTTGTTGTTATTTATTTGACGTTGTTGTTGTTGTTTTTTTGACGTTGTTGTTGTTGTTTATTTGACGTTGTTGTTGTTGTTGTTTATTTAACGTTGGTGTTGTTGTTGTTTATTTGACGTTGTTATTGTTGTTGTTGTTTATTTGACGTTGTTGTTGTTGTTGACGTTGTTGTTGTTTTTTTGTTTATTTGATGTTGTTGTTGTTGACATAGTTGTTGTTGTTTATTTCACGTTGTTGTTGTTGACGTTGTTGTTTATTTGACGTTGTTGTTGTTGTTGTTTATTTGACGTTGTTGTTATTGTTAACGTTGTTGTTGTTGTTGTTATTTATTTGACATTGTTGTTGTTGTTGTTTATTTGACATTGTTGTTGTTGTTGACAGTGTTGTTGTTGTTGTTGTTGTTTATTTGACATTGTTGTTGTTGTTGTTGACGTTGTTGTTGTTTATTTGACATTGTTGTTGTTGTTGTTCTTTATTTGATGTTGTTGTTGTTTATTTGACGTTGTTGTTGTTGACGTTGTTGTTGTTGTTGTTGTTTATTTGGCGTTGTTGTTGTTGTTTATTTGACGTAGTTGTTGTTGTTGACGTTGTTGTTGTTGTTGTTGTTTATTTTACGTTTTTGTTGTTGTTGATGTTGTTGTTGTTTATTTGACGTTGTTGTTGTTGTTGTTGTTTATTTGACGTTGTTGTTGTTTATTTGACGTTGTTGTTGTTGTTCTTTATTTGACGTTGTTATTGTTTATTTGACGTCGTTTTTGTTGTTTATTTGACGTTGTTGTTGTTGACGTTGTTGTTGTTTTTATTGTTTATTTGACGTTGTTGTTGTTTATTTGACGTAGTTGTTGTTGTTGTTGTTGTTGTTGTTGTTGTTTATTTGACGTTTTTGTTGTTGATGTTGTTGTTGTTGTTGTTTATTTGACGTTGTTGTTGTTTATTTGACGGTGTTGTTGTTGTTGTTGTTTATTTGACATTGTTATTGTTGTTGTCGTTTATTTGACGTTGTTGTTGTTGTTGACGTTGGTGTTGTTGTTATTTATTTGATGTTGTTGTTGTTGACATGGTTGTTGTGGTTTATTTCACGTTGTTGTTATTATTGACGTTGTTGTTTATTTGACGTTGTTGTTGTTTATTTGACGTTGTTGTTGTTGTTGTTGTTGACGTTGTTGTTGTTTATTTGACATTGTTTTTCTTTATTTAACATTGTTGTTGTTGTTGACGGTGTTGTTGTTGTTGTTTATTTGACGTTGTTGTTGTTGTTGTGTTTTATTTGACGATGTTGTTGTTTATTTGACGGTGTTGTTGTTGTTGTTGTTTATTTGACGTTGTTGTTGTTGTTGTTGTTTATTTGACGTTGTTGTTGTTGTTGTTGTTTATTTGACGTTGTTGTTGTTGTTGTTGACGTTGTTGTTGTTGTTTATTTGACATTGTTGTTGTTGTTGTTTATTTGACATTTATTGTTGTTGTTTATTTGACGTTGTTGATGACGTTGTTGTTGTTCTTGTTGTTGTTATTGTTTATTTGACGTTGTTGATGACGTTGTTGTTGTTCTTGTTGTTGTTATTGTTTATTTGACGTTGTTGTTGTTGTTTATTTGACGTAGTTGTTGTTGTTGACGTTGTTGTTGTTGTTGTTGTTGTTTATTTGACGTTTTTGTTGTTGATGTTGTTGTTGTTTTCGTTGTTGTTTATTAGACGTTGTTGTAGTTGTTTAATTGACGTTGTTGTTGTTGTTTATTTGACGTTGTTGTTGTGGTTGTTATTGTTGTTGTTGTTGTTTATTTGACGTTGTTGTTGTTGTTGTTTATTTGACGTTGTTGTTGTTGTTTATTTGACGTTGTTGTTGTTGTTGACATTGTTGTTGTTGTTGTTGTTGTTTATTTGACGTTTTTGTTGTTGTTGATGTTGTTGTTGTTCTTGTATATTTGACGTTGATGTAGTTGTTATTGTTGTTGTTGTTTATTTGACATTATTGTTGTTGTTGTTGTTTATTTGACGTTGTTGTTGTTGTTTATTTGACGTTGTTGTTGTTGACGGTGTTGTTGTTGTTGTTGTTTATTTGACATTGTTGTTGTTCTTGTTATTGACGTTGTTGTTGTTTATTTGACGTTGTTGTTGTTGTTGTTATTTATTTGACATTGTTATTGTTTATTTGACGTTGTTGTTGTTGTTTATTTAACGTTGTTGTTGTTGACATTGTTGTTGTTATTTTTTATTTGATATTGTTGTTGTTGTTGTTGTTTATTTAATGTAATTGTTGTTGTTGACGCTGTTGTTGTTGTTGTTGTTTATTTGACGTTGTTGTTGTTGTTGTTGTTGTTGTTTATTTGATGTAATTGTTGTTGTTGGAGTTGTTGTTGTTGTTGTTGTTTATTTGACGTTGTTGTTGTTGTTGACGTTGTTGTTGTTGTTGTTTATTTGACGTTGTTGTTGTTGTTGACATAGTTGTTGTTGTTGTTGTTGTTTATTTGACGATGTTAGTGTTGTTGTTGTTTTTTTATTTTACGTTGTTGTTGTTGTTGACGTTGTTGTTGTTTTTTTGTTTATTTGATGTTGTTGTTGTTGACATAGTTGTTGTTGTTTATTTCACGTTGTTGTTGTTGACGTTGTTGTTTATTTGACGTTGTTGTTGTTGTTGTTTATTTGACGTTGTTGTTATTGTTAACGTTGTTGTTGTTGTTGTTGTTGTTTATTTGACATTGTTGTTGTTGTTGTTTATTTGACATTGTTGTTGTTGTTGACGGTGTTGTTGTTGTTGTTGTTGTTTATTTGACATTGTTGTTGTTGTTGTTGACGTTGTTGTTGTTTATTTGACATTGTTGTTGTTGTTGTTGTTCTTTATTTGATGTTGTTGTTGTTTATTTGACGTTGTTGTTGTTGTTATTGTTTATTTGGCGTTGTTGTTGTTGTTTATTTGACGTAGTTGTTGTTGTTGACGTTGTTGTTGTTGTTGTTTATTTTACGTTTTTGTTGTTGTTGATGTTGTTGTTATTTTTGTTTTTGTTTATTTGACGTTGTTGTTGTTGTTTATTTGACGTTGTTGTTGTTGTTGTTGTTTATTTGACGTTGTTGTTGTTGTTCTTTATTTGACGTTGTTATTGTTTATTTGACGTCGTTTTTGTTATTTATTTGACGTTGTTGTTGTTGACGTTGTTGTTGTTTTTATTGTTTATTTGACGTTGTTGTTGTTTATTTGACGTAGTTGTTGTTGTTGTTGTTGTTGTTTATTTGACGTTTTTGTTGTTGTTGATGTTGTTGTTGTTGTTGTTGTTGTTTATTTGACGTTGTTGTTGTTTATTTGACGGTGTTGTTGTTGTTGTTGTTTATTTGACATTGTTATTGTTGTTGTCGTTTATTTGACGTTGTTGTTGTTGTTGACGTTGGTGTTGTTGTTATTTATTTGATGTTGTTGTTGTTGACATGGTTGTTGTGGTTTATTTCACGTTGTTGTTATTATTGACGTTGTTGTTTATTTGACGTTGTTGTTGTTTATTTGACGTTGTTGTTGTTTATTTGACGTTGTTGTTGTTGTTGTTGACGTTGTTGTTGTTTATTTGACATTGTTTTTCTTTATTTAACATTGTTGTTGTTGACGGTGTTGTTGTTGTTTATTTGACGTTGTTGTTGTTGTTTATTTGACGTTGTTGTTATTGTTGACGTTGTTGTTGTTGTTGTTGTTTATTTGACGTTTTTGTTGTTATTGACATAGTTGTTTTTGTTGTTGTTTATTTGACGTTGTTGTTGTTGTTGTTGAGGTTGTTGTTGTTGTTGTTGTTTATTTGACATTGTTGTTGTTGTTGTTTATTTGACGTTGTTGTTGTTGTTGTTGTTTATTTGACGGTGATGTTGTTGTTGTTTATTTGAAGTTGTTGTTGTTGTTGTTGTTGTTGTTGTTGTTGTTTATTTGACGTTGTTGTTGTTGTTGTTGACGTTGTTGTTGTTGTTGTTTATTTGAAGTTGTTGTTGTTGACGTTGTTGTTGTTGTTGTTGTTGTTTATTTGACGATGTTGTTATTGTTGTTGACGTTGTTGTTGTTGTTATTTATTTGACGTTGTTGTTGTTGTTGTTGTTTATTTGACGTTGTTGTTGTTGTTGTTGTTTATTTAACGTTGTTGTTGTTGTTGTTGTTTATTTGAAGTTGTTATTGTTGTTGTTGTTGTTTATTTGACATTGTTGTTGTTGTTGACGTTGTTGTTGTTGTTGTTGTCGTTGTTGTTTATTTGATGTTGTTGTTGTTGTTTATTTCACGTTGTTGTTGTTGACGTTGTTGTTTATTTGACGTTGTTGTTGTTGTTGACATTGTTGTTGTTGTTGTTTATTTGACGTTGTTGTTGTTGTTGTTGTTTATTTGACATTGTTATTGTTGTTGACGGTGTTGTTGTTGTTGTTGTTTATTTGACATTGTTGTTGTTGTTGTTGTTGTTGACGTTGTTGTTGTTTATTTGACATTGTTGTTGTTGTTGTTCTTTATTTGACGTTGATGTTGTTTATTTGACGTTGTTGTTGTTGTTGTTGTTTATTTGACGTTGTTGTTGTTGTTATTGTTTATTTGACGTTGTTGTTGTTGTTTATTTGACGTAGTTGTTGTTGTTGACGTTGTTGTTGTTGTTGTTGTTGTTTATTTTACATTTTTGTTGTTGTTGATGTTGTTGTTGTTTTTGTTTTTGTTTATTTGACGTTGTTGTTCTTGTTTATTTGACGTTGTTGTTGTTGTTTATTTGACGTTGTTGTTGTTGTTGTTGTGGTTGTTGTTTATTTGACATTGTTGTTGTTGTTGTTTATTTGACGTTGTTGTTGTTTATTTGACATTGTTGTTGTTGTTATTAACGTTGCTGTTGTTGTTTATTTGACGTTGTTGTTGTTGTTTATTTGACATTGTTGTTGTTGTTGTTATTGTTTATTTGACGTTGTTGTTGTTTATTTGATGTTGTTGTTTTTGTTGTTGACGTTGTTGTTGTTGTTGTTGTTGTTTATTTGACATTGTTGTTGTTGTTGTTGACGTTGTTGTTGTTGTTGTTGTTGTTTATTTGACGTTGTTGTTGTTGTTGTTGTTTATTTGACGTTGTTGTTGTTGTTGTTGACGTTGTTGTTGTTGTTTATTTGACATTGTTGTTGTTGTTGTTTATTTGACGTTGTTGTTGTTTATTTGACATTTATTGTTGTTGTTTATTTGACGTTGTTGTTGACGTTGTTGTTGTTGTTGTTATTGTTGTTTATTTGACGTTGTTGTTGTTGTTTATTTGACGTAGTTGTTGTTGTTGACGTTGTTGTTGTTGTTGTTGTTTATTTGACGTTTTTGTTGTTGATGTTGTTGTTGTTTTCGTTGTTGTTTATTAGACGTTGTTGTAGTTGTTTAATTGACGTTGTTGTTGTTGTTGTTTATTTGACGTTGTTGTTGTTGTTTATTTGACGTTGTTGTTGTTGTTTATTTGACATTGTTGTTGTTGTTGACGCTGTTGTTGTTGTTGTTGTTGTTGTTGTTTATTTGACGTTTTTGTTGTTGTTGATGTTGTTGTTGTTGTTGTATATTTGACGTTGATGTAGTTGTTATTGTTGTTGTTGTTTATTTGACATTATTGTTGTTGTTGTTGTTTATTTGACGTTGTTGTTGTTGTTTATTTGACGTTGTTGTTGTTGACGGTGTTGTTGTTGTTGTTGTTGTTTATTTGACATTGTTGTTGTTCTTGTTATTGACGTTGTTGTTGTTTATTTGACGTTGTTGTTGTTGTTGTTCTTTATTTGACATTGTTATTGTTTATTTGACGTTGTTGTTGTTGTTTATTTAACGTTGTTGTTGTTGACATTGTTGTTGTTATTGTTTATTTGATATTGTTGTTGTTGTTGTTGTTTATTTGATGTAATTGTTGTTGTTGACGTTGTTGTTGTTGTTGTTTATTTGACGTTGTTGTTGTTGTTGTTGTTGTTGTTGTTGTTTATTTGATGTAATTGTTGTTGTTGGAGTTGTTGTTGTTGTTGTTGTTTATTTGACGTTGTTGTTGTTGTTGACGTTGTTGTTGTTGTTGTTGTTTATTTGACGTTGTTGTTGTTGTTGACATAGTTGTTGTTGTTGTTGTTGTTGTTTATTTGACGATGTTGTTATTGTTGTTGACGTTGTTGTTGTTGTTATTTATTTGACGTTGTTGTTGTTGTTTATTTGACGTTGTTGTTGTTGTTTATTTGACGTTGTTGTTGTTGTTGTTTATTTAACGTTGGTGTTGTTGTTGTTTATTTGACGTTGTTATTGTTGTTGTTGTTTATTTGACGTTGTTGTTGTTGTTGACGTTGTTGTTGTTTTTTTGTTTATTTGATGTTGTTGTTGTTGACATAGTTGTTGTTGTTTATTTCACGTTGTTGTTGTTGACGTTGTTGTTTATTTGACGTTGTTGTTGTTGTTTATTTGACGTTGTTGTTATTGTTAACGTTGTTGTTGTTGTTGTTGTTTATTTGACATTGTTGTTGTTGTTGTTTATTTGACATTGTTGTTGTTGTTGACAGTGTTGTTGTTGTTGTTGTTTATTTGACATTGTTGTTGTTGTTGTTGACGTTGTTGTTGTTTATTTGACATTGTTGTTGTTGTTGTTCTTTATTTGATGTTGTTGTTGTTTATTTGACGTTGTTGTTGTTGACGTTGTTGTTGTTGTTGTTGTTTATTTTACGTTTTTGTTGTTGTTGATGTTGTTGTTGTTTTTGTTTTCGTTTATTTGACGTTGTTGTTGTTGTTTATTTGACGTTGTTGTTGTTGTTGTTGTTGTTTATTTGACGTTGTTGTTGTTTATTTGACGTTGTTGTTGTTGTTCTTTATTTGACGTTGTTATTGTTTATTTGACGTCGTTTTTGTTGTTTATTTGACGTTGTTGTTGTTGACGTTGTTGTTGTTTTTATTGTTTATTTGACGTTGTTGTTGTTTATTTGACGTAGTTGTTGTTGTTGTTGTTGTTGTTGTTTATTTGACGTTTTTGTTGTTGTTGATGTTGTTGTTGTTGTTGTTGTTGTTTATTTGACGTTGTTGTTGTTTATTTGACGGTGTTGTTGTTGTTGTTGTTTATTTGACATTGTTATTGTTGTTGTCGTTTATTTGACGTTGTTGTTGTTGTTGACGTTGGTGTTGTTGTTATTTATTTGATGTTGTTGTTGTTGACATGGTTGTTGTGGTTTATTTCACGTTGTTGTTATTATTGACGTTGTTGTTTATTTGACGTTGTTGTTGTTTATTTGACGTTGTTGTTGTTGTTGTTGACGTTGTTGTTGTTTATTTGACATTGTTTTTCTTTATTTAACATTGTTGTTGTTGTTGACGGTGTTGTTGTCGTTGTTGTTTATTTGACGTTGTTGTTGTTGTTGTTGTTGTTTATTTGACGTTGTTGTTGTTGTTGACGTTGTTGTTGTTGTTTATTTGACGTTTTTGTTGTTATTGACATAGTTGTTGTTGTTGTTGTTTATTTGACGTTGTTGTTGTTGTTGAGGTTGTTGTTGTTGTTGTTGTTTATTTGACGTTGTTGTTGTTGTTTATTTGACGTTGTTGTTGTTGTTGTTGTTTATTTGACGGTGATGTTGTTGTTGTTTATTTGAAGTTGTTGTTGTTGTTGTTGTTGTTGTTTATTTGACGTTGTTGTTGTTGTTGACGTTGTTGTTGTTGTTTATTTGAAGTTGTTGTTGTTGACATAGTTGTTGTTGTTGTTGTTGTTTATTTGACGATGTTGTTATTGTTGTTGACGTTGTTGTTGTTGTTATTTATTTGACGTTGTTGTTGTTGTTGTTTATTTGACGTTGTTGTTGTTGTTGTTTATTTAAAGTTGTTGTTGTTGTTGTTGTTTATTTGAAGTTGTTATTGTTGTTGTTGTTGTTTATTTGACATTGTTGTTGTTGTTGACGTTGTTGTTGTTGTTGTTGTTGTTGTTTATTTGATGTTGTTGTTGTTGTTTATTTGACGTTGTTGTTGTTGTTTATTTGACGTTGTTGTTGTTTATTTGACGTTGTTGTTGTTGTTGACATTGTTGTTGTTGTTGTTTATTTGACGTTGTTGTTGTTGTTGTTTATTTGACATTGTTATTGTTGTTGACGGTGTTGTTGTTGTTGTTGTTTATTTGACATTGTTGTTGTTGTTGTTGTTGACGTTGTTGTTGTTTATTTGACATTGTTGTTGTTGTTGTTCTTTATTTGACGTTGATGTTGTTTATTTGACGTTGTTGTTGTTGTTGTTGTTGTTTATTTGACGTTGTTGTTGTTGACGTTGTTGTTGTTGTTATTGTTTATTTGACGTTGTTGTTGTTGTTTATTTGACGTAGTTGTTGTTGTTGACGTTGTTGTTGTTGTTGTTGTTTATTTTACATTTTTGTTGTTGTTGATGTTGTTGTTGTTTTTGTTTTTGTTTATTTGACGTTGTTGTTGTTGTTTATTTGACGTTGTTGTTGTTGTTTATTTGACGTTGTTGTTGTTGTTGTGGTTGTTGTTTATTTGACATTGTTGTTGTTGTTGTTTATTTGACGTTGTTGTTGTTTATTTGACATTGTTGTTGTTGTTATTAACGTTGCTGTTGTTGTTTATTTGACGTTGTTGTTGTTGTTTATTTGACATTGTTGTTGTTGTTGTTATTGTTTATTTGACGTTGTTGTTGTTGTTTATTTGATGTTGTTGTTTTTGTTGTTGACGTTGTTGTTGTTGTTGTTGTTGTTGTTGTTTATTTGACGTTGTTGTTGTTGTTGACGTTGTTGTTGTTGTTGTTGTTGTTGTTTATTTGACGTTGTTGTTGTTGTTGTTTACTTGACGTTGTTGTTGTTGTTGTTGACGTTGTTGTTGTTGTTTATTTGACATTGTTGTTGTTGTTGTTGTTTATTTGACGTTGTTGTTGTTTATTTGACGTTTATTGTTGTTGTTTATTTGACGTTGTTGTTGACGTTGTTGTTGTTGTTGTTGTTATTGTTTATTTGACGTTGTTGTTGTTGTTTATTTGACGTAGTTGTTGTTGTTGACGTTGTTGTTGTTGTTGTTGTTTATTTGACGTTTTTGTTGTTGATGTTGTTGTTGTTTTCGTTGTTGTTTATTAGACGTTGTTGTAGTTGTTTAATTGACGTTGTTGTTGTTGTTGTTTATTTGACGTTGTTGTTGTTGTTTATTTGACGTTGTTGTTGTTGTTATTGTTGTTGTTGTTTATTTGACGTTGTTGTTGTTGTTTATTTGACGCTGTTGTTGTTGTTTATTTGACATTGTTGTTGTTGTTGTTATTGTTTATTTGACGTTGTTGTTGTTGTTTATTTGATGTTGTTGTTTTTGTTGTTGACGTTGTTGTTGTTGTTGTTGTTGTTGTTGTTTATTTGACATTGTTGTTGTTGTTGTTGACGTTGTTGTTGTTGTTGTTGTTGTTGTTTATTTGACGTTGTTGTTGTTGTTGTTGTTTATTTGACGTTGTTGTTGTTGTTGTTGACGTTGTTGTTGTTGTTTATTTGACATTGTTGTTGTTGTTGTTTATTTGACGTTGTTGTTGTTTATTTGACATTTATTGTTGTTGTTTATTTGACGTTGTTGTTGACGTTGTTGTTGTTGTTGTTATTGTTGTTTATTTGACGTTGTTGTTGTTGTTTATTTGACGTAGTTGTTGTTGTTGACGTTGTTGTTGTTGTTGTTGTTTATTTGACGTTTTTGTTGTTGATGTTGTTGTTGTTTTCGTTGTTATTTATTAGACGTTGTTGTAGTTGTTTAATTGACGTTGTTGTTGTTGTTGTTTATTTGACGTTGTTGTTGTTGTTTATTTGACGTTGTTGTTGTTGTTGTTATTGTTGTTGTTGTTGTTTATTTGACGTTGTTGTTGTTGTTTATTTGACGTTGTTGTTGTTGTTTATTTGACGTTGTTGTTGTTGTTGACGCTGTTGTTGTTGTTGTTGTTGTTGTTGTTTATTTGACGTTTTTGTTGTTGTTGATGTTGTTGTTGTTGTTGTATATTTGACGTTGATGTAGTTGTTATTGTTGTTGTTGTTTATTTGACATTATTGTTGTTGTTGTTGTTTATTTGACGTTGTTGTTGTTGTTTATTTGACGTTGTTGTTGTTGACGGTGTTGTTGTTGTTGTTGTTGTTTATTTGACATTGTTGTTGTTCTTGTTATTGACGTTGTTGTTGTTTATTTGACGTTGTTGTTGTTGTTGTTCTTTATTTGACATTGTTATTGTTTATTTGACGTTGTTGTTGTTGTTTATTTAACGTTGTTGTTGTTGACATTGTTGTTGTTATTGTTTATTTGATATTGTTGTTGTTGTTGTTGTTTATTTGATGTAATTGTTGTTGTTGACGTTGTTGTTGTTGTTGTTTATTTGACGTTGTTGTTGTTGTTGTTGTTGTTGTTGTTTATTTGATGTAATTGTTGTTGTTGGAGTTGTTGTTGTTGTTGTTGTTTATTTGACGTTGTTGTTATTGTTGACGTTGTTGTTGTTGTTGTTTATTTGACGTTGTTGTTGTTGTTGACATAGTTGTTGTTGTTGTTGTTGTTGTTGTTTATTTGACGATGTTGTTATTGTTGTTGACGTTGTTGTTGTTGTTATTTATTTGACGTTGTTGTTGTTGTTTATTTGACGTTGTTGTTGTTGTTTATTTGACGTTGTTGTTGTTGTTGTTTATTTAACGTTGGTGTTGTTGTTGTTTATTTGACGTTGTTATTGTTGTTGTTGTTTATTTGACGTTGTTGTTGTTGTTGACGTTGTTGTTGTTTTTTTGTTTATTTGATGTTGTTGTTGTTGACATAGTTGTTGTTGTTTATTTCACGTTGTTGTTGTTGACGTTGTTGTTTATTTGACGTTGTTGTTGTTGTTTATTTGACGTTGTTGTTATTGTTAACGTTGTTGTTGTTGTTGTTGTTTATTTGACATTGTTGTTGTTGTTGTTTATTTGACATTGTTGTTGTTGTTGACAGTGTTATTGTTGTTGTTGTTTATTTGACATTGTTGTTGTTGTTGTTGACGTTGTTGTTGTTTATTTGACATTGTTGTTGTTGTTGTTCTTTATTTGATGTTGTTGTTGTTTATTTGACGTTGTTGTTGTTGACGTTGTTGTTGTTGTTGTTGTTTATTTTACGTTTTTGTTGTTGTTGATGTTGTTGTTGTTTTTGTTTTTGTTTATTTGACGTTGTTGTTGTTGTTTATTTGACGTTGTTGTTGTTGTTGTTGTTGTTTATTTGACGTTGTTGTTGTTTATTTGACGTTGTTGTTGTTGTTCTTTATTTGACGTTGTTATTGTTTATTTGACGTCGTTTTTGTTGTTTATTTGACGTTGTTGTTGTTGACGTTGTTGTTGTTTTTATTGTTTATTTGACGTTGTTGTTGTTTATTTGACGTAGTTGTTGTTGTTGTTGTTGTTGTTGTTTATTTGACGTTTTTGTTGTTGTTGATGTTGTTGTTGTTGTTGTTGTTGTTTATTTGACGTTGTTGTTGTTTATTTGACGGTGTTGTTGTTGTTGTTGTTTATTTGACATTGTTATTGTTGTTGTCGTTTATTTGACGTTGTTGTTGTTGTTGACGTTGGTGTTGTTGTTATTTATTTGATGTTGTTGTTGTTGACATGGTTGTTGTGGTTTATTTCACGTTGTTGTTATTATTGACGTTGTTGTTTATTTGACGTTGTTGTTGTTTATTTGACGTTGTTGTAGTTGTTGTTGACGTTGTTGTTGTTTATTTGACATTGTTTTTCTTTATTTAACATTGTTGTTGTTGTTGACGGTGTTGTTGTCGTTGTTGTTTATTTGACGTTGTTGTTGTTGTTGTTTATTTGACGTTGTTGTTGTTGTTGACGTTGTTGTTGTTGTTTATTTGACGTTTTTGTTGTTATTGACATAGTTGTTGTTGTTGTTGTTTATTTGACGTTGTTGTTGTTGTTGTTGAGGTTGTTGTTGTTGTTGTTGTTTATTTGACGTTGTTGTTGTTGTTGTTGTTTATTTGACGGTGATGTTGTTGTTGTTTATTTGAAGTTGTTGTTGTTGTTGTTTATTTGACGTTGTTGTTGTTGTTGACGTTGTTGTTGTTGTTTATTTGAAGTTGTTGTTGTTGACATAGTTGTTGTTGTTGTTGTTGTTGTTTATTTGACGATGTTGTTATTGTTGTTGACGTTGTTGTTGTTGTTATTTATTTGACGTTGTTGTTATTGTTGTTGTTTATTTGACGTTGTTGTTGTTGTTGTTTATTTAAAGTTGTTGTTGTTGTTGTTGTTTATTTGAAGTTGTTATTGTTGTTGTTGTTGTTTATTTGACATTGTTGTTGTTGTTGACGTTGTTGACGTTGTTGTTGTTGTTGTTGTTGTTTATTTGATGTTGTTGTTGTTGTTTATTTGACGTTGTTGTTGTTGTTTATTTGACGTTGTTGTTGTTTATTTGACGTTGTTGTTGTTGTTGACATTGTTGTTGTTGTTGTTTATTTGACGTTGTTGTTGTTGTTGTTTATTTGACATTGTTATTGTTGTTGACGGTGTTGTTGTTGTTGTTGTTTATTTGACATTGTTGTTGTTGTTGTTGTTGTTGTTGTTTATTTGACGTTGTTGTTGTTGTTGACGTTGTTGTTGTTGTTGTTGTTGTTGTTTATTTGACGTTGTTGTTGTTGTTGTTGTTTATTTGACGTTGTTGTTGTTGTTGTTGACGTTGTTGTTGTTGTTTATTTGACATTGTTGTTGTTGTTGTTGTTGTTTATTTGACGTTGTTGTTGTTTATTTGACGTTTATTGTTGTTGTTTATTTGACGTTGTTGTTGACGTTGTTGTTGTTGTTGTTATTGTTTATTTGACGTTGTTGTTGTTGTTTATTTGACGTAGTTGTTGTTGTTGACGTTGTTGTTGTTGTTGTTGTTGTTTATTTGACGTTTTTGTTGTTGATGTTGTTGTTGTTTTCGTTGTTGTTTATTAGACGTTGTTGTAGTTGTTTAATTGACGTTGTTGTTGTTGTTGTTTATTTGACGTTGTTGTTGTTGTTTATTTGACGTTGTTGTTGTTGTTGTTATTGTTGTTGTTGTTTATTTGACGTTGTTGTTGTTGTTTATTTGACGCTGTTGTTGTTGTTGTTGTTTATTTGACGTTGTTGTTGTTGTTGACGTTGTTATTGTTGTTTATTTGACGTTGTTGTTGTTGTTTATTTGACATTGTTGTTGTTGTTGTTATTGTTTATTTGACGTTGTTGTTGTTGTTTATTTGGCGTTGTTGTTGTTGTTGACGTTGTTGTTGTTGTTGTTTATTTGACGTTGTTGTTATTGATGTTGTTTTTGTTATTGTTTATTTGACGTTGTTATTGTTGTTGTTTATTTGACGTTGTTGTTGTTGTTGTTGTTGTTTATTTGAAGTTGTTGTTGTTGTTGTTTATTTGACGTTGTTGTTGTTGTTGTTTATTTGACATTGTTGTTGTTGACGGTGTTGTTGTTGTTGTTTATTTGACGTTGTTGCTGTTGTTGTTTATTTGACGTTGTTGTTGTTGACGTTGTTGTTGTTGTTGTTTATTTGACGTTGTTGTTGTTGACATAGTTGTTATTGTTGTTGTTTATTTGATGTTGTTGTTGTTGTTATTTATTTGACGTTGTTGTTGTTGTTGTTTATTTGACATTGTTGTTGTTGTTGACGTTGTTGTTGTTGTTGTTTATTTGACATTGTTGTTGTTGTTGTTGTTGTTGACGTTGTTGTTGTTGTTTATTTGACTTTGTTGTTTTTGTTGTTTATTTGACGTTGTTGTTGTTGTTGTTGACTTAGTTGTTGTTGTTGTTTATTTGACGTTGTTGTTTATTTGACGTTGTTGTTGTTGTTTATTTGACGTTGTTGTTGTTATTTATTTGACATTGTTGTTGTTGTTGACGTTGTTGTTGTTGTTGTTGTTGTTGTTGTTGTTGTTGTTTATTTAACATTGTTTTGGGTGACATTGTTGTTGTTATTTATTTGACGTTGTTGTTGTTGTTTATTTGACGTAGTTGTTGTTGTTGACGTTGTTGTTGTTGTTGTTGTTTATTTGACGTTTTTGTTGTTGTTGAAGTTGTTGTTGTTGTTGTATATTTGACGTTGTTGTAGTTGTTATTGTTGTTGTTGTTGTTTATTTAACATTGTTGTTGTTGTTGTTGTTTATTTGACGTTGTTGTTGTTTATTTGATGTTGTTGTTGTTTATTTGACGTTGTTGTTGACGGTGTTGTTGTTGTTGTTGTTGTTTATTTGACATTGTTGTTGTTGTTGTTGTTGACGTTGTTGTTGTTTATTTGACATTGTTGTTGTTGTTGTTCTTTATTTGACGTTGTTATTGTTTATTTGACGTTGTTGTTGTTTATTTAACGTTGTTGTTGTTGACGTTGTTGTTGTTGTTGACGTTGTTGTTGTTGTTTATTTGACGTTGTTGTTGTTGTTTATTTGACATTGTTGTTGTTGTTGTTATTGTTTATTTGACGTTGTTGTTGTTGTTTATTTGGCGTTGTTGTTGTTGTTGACGTTGTTGTTGTTGTTGTTTATTTGACGTTGTTGTTATTGATGTTGTTTTTGTTGTTGTTTATTTGACGTTGTTATTGTTGTTGTTTATTTGACGTTGTTGTTGTTGTTGTTGTTTATTTGAAGTTGTTGTTGTTGTTTACTTGACGTTGTTGTTGTTGTTTATTTGACATTGTTGTTGTTGACGGTGTTGTTGTTGTTGTTTATTTGACGTTGTTGCTGTTGTTGTTTGTTTGACGTTGTTGTTGTTGACGTTGTTGTTGTTGTTGTTGTTTATTTGACGTTGTTGTTGTTAACATAGTTGTTATTGTTGTTGTTTATTTGATGTTGTTGTTGTTGTTGACGTTGTTGTTGTTGTTGTTTATTTGACGTTGTTGTTGTAGTTGACATAGTTGTTGTTGTTGTTTATTTGACGTTGTTGTTGTTGTTGACGTTGTTGTTGTTGTTGTTTATTTGACGTTGTTGTTGTTGTTTATTTGACATTGTTGTTGTTGTTGACGTTGTTGTTGTTGTTGTTTATTTGACATTGTTGTTGTTGTTGTTGTTGTTGACGTTGTTGTTGTTGTTTATTTGACTTTGTTGTTTTTGTTGTTTATTTGACGTTGTTGTTGTTGTTGTTGACTTAGTTGTTGTTGTTGTTTATTTGACGTTGTTGTTGTTGTTTATTTGACGTTGTTGTTGTTATTTATTTGACATTGTTGTTGTTGTTGACGTTGTTGTCGTTGTTGTTGTTGTTGTTGTTCTTTATTTGACATTGTTGTTGTTGTTGTTGACGTTGTTGTTGTTGTTGTTGTTGTTGTTTATTTAACATTGTTTTGGGTGACATTGTTGTTGTTATTTTTTTGACGTTGTTGTTGTTGTTTATTTGACGTAGTTGTTGTTGTTGACGTTGTTGTTGTTGTTGTTGTTTATTTGACGTTTTTGTTGTTGTTGAAGTTGTTGTTGTTGTTGTTGTATATTTGACGTTGTTGTAGTTGTTATTGTTGTTGTTGTTGTTTATTTAACATTGTTGTTGTTGTTGTTGTTTATTTGACGTTGTTGTTGTTGTTTATTTGATGTTGTTGTTGTTTATTTGACGTTGTTGTTGTTGACGGTGTTGTTGTTGTTGTTGTTGTTGATTTGTTGTTGTTTATTTGACATTGTTGTTGTTGTTGTTGTTGATGTTGTTGTTGTTTATTTGACATTGTTGTTGTTGTTGTTCTTTATTTGACGTTGTTATTGTTTATTTGACGTTGTTGTTGTTTATTTAACGTTGTTGTTGTTGACGTTGTTGTTGTTATTGTTTATTTGACGTTGTTGTTGTTGTTTATTTTTCGTAGTTGTTGTTGTTGACGTTGTTGTTATTGTTGTTTATTTAACGTTTTTGTTGTTGTTGATGTTGTTGTTGTTGTTGTTTATTTAACGTCGTTGTTGTTGTTGTTTATTTGACGTTGTTGTTGTTGACGGTGTTGTTGTTGTTATTTATTTGACATTGTTGTTGTTGTTGTTGTTTATTTGACGTTGTTGTTGTTGACGTTGTTGTTGTTGTTGTTTTTATTTGACGTTGTTGTTGTTGTTGACATAGTTGTTGTTGTTGTTGTTGTTGTTTATTTGACGTTTTTGTTGTTGTTGATGTTGTTGTTGTTTTCGTTGTTGTTTATTTGACGTTGTTGTAGTTGTTTAATTAACGTTGTTGTTATTGTTGTTTATTTGACGTTGTTGTTGTTGTTGTTATTGTTGTTGTTGTTGTTGTTTATTTGACGTTGTTGTTGTTCTTTATTTGACGTTGTTGTCGTTGTTGTTGTTTATTTGACGTTGTTGTTGTTGTTCACGTTGTTGTTGTTGTTGTTTATTTGACATTGTTGTTGTTGTTGTTGTTATTGTTTATTTGACGTTGTTGTTGTTGTTTATTTGGCGTTGTTGTTGTTGTATTTGACGTTGTTGTTGTTTATTTGACGTTGTTGTTGTTGTTGACGTTGTTGTTGTTGTTTATTTGACGTTGTTGTTGTTGTTGTTTATTTGACATTGTTGTTTTTGTTGACGTTGTTGTTGTTGTTGTTTATTTGACATTGTTGTTGTTGACGTTGTTGTTGTTGTTTATTTGACTTTGTTGTTGTTGTTGTTTATTTGACGTTGTTGTTGTTGTTGACTTAGTTGTTGTTGTTGTTTATTTGACGTTGTTGTTGTTGTTGACGGTGTTGTTTATTTGACGTTGTTGTTGTTGTTTATTTGACGTTGTTGTTGTTGTTTATTTGACGTTGTTGTTGTTATTTATTTGACATTGTTGTTGTTGTTGATGTTGTTGTTGTTGTTGTTGTTGTTTATTTGACATTGTTGTTGTTGTTGTTGTTGTTGTTGTTGTTGTTTATTTGACGTTGTTTTAGTATTGTTGTTTATTTGACATTGTTGTTATTATTTATTTGACGATGTTGTGGGTGACATTATTGTTGTTGTTGTTTATTTGACGTTGTTGTTGTTGTTGTTTATTTGACGTAGTTGTTGTTGTTGACGTTGTTGTTGTTGTTGTTTATTTGACGTTTTTGTTGTTGTTGATGTTGTTGTTGTTGTTGTATATTTGACGTTGATGTAGTTGTTATTGTTGTTGTTGTTTATTTGACATTATTGTTGTTGTTGTTGTTTATTTGAGGTTGTTGTTGTTGTTTATTTGACGTTGTTGTTGTTGACGGTGTTGTTGTTGTTATTGTTTATTTGACATTGTTGTTGTTCTTGTTATTGACGTTGTTGTTTTTTATTTGACGTTGTTGTTGTTGTTGTTCTTTATTTGACGTTGTTATTGTTTATTTGACGTTGTTGTTGTTGTTTATTTAACGTTGTTGTTGTTGACATTGTTGTTGTTATTGTTTATTTGATATTGTTGTTGTTGTTGTTGTTGTTTATTTGATGTAATTGTTGTTGTTGACGTTGTTGTTGTTGTTGTTTATTTGACGTTGTTGTTGTTGTTGTTGTTGTTGTTTATTTGATGTAATTGTTGTTGTTGACGTTGTTGTTGTTGTTGTTGTTGTTTATTTGACGTTGTTGTTGTTGTTGACGTTGTTGTTGTTGTTGTTGTTTATTTGACGTTGTTGTTGTTGTTGACATAGTTGTTGTTGTTGTTGTTGTTTATTTGACGATGTTGTTATTGTTGTTGACGTTGTTGTTGTTGTTATTTATTTGACGTTGTTGTTGTTGTTTATTTGACGTTGTTGTTGTTGTTTATTTGACGTTGTTGTTGTTGTTGTTTATTTAACGTTGGTGTTGTTGTTGTTTATTTGACGTTGTTATTGTTGTTGTTGTTTATTTGATGTTGTTGTTGTTGTTGACGTTGTTGTTGTTTTTTTGTTTATTTGATGTTGTTGTTGTTGACATAGTTGTTGTTGTTTATTTCACGTTGTTGTTGTTGACGTTGTTGTTTATTTGACGTTGTTGTTGTTGTTGTTTATTTGACGTTGTTGTTATTGTTAACGTTGTTGTTGTTGTTGTTGTTTATTTGACATTGTTGTTGTTGTTGTTTATTTGACATTGTTGTTGTTGTTGACAGTGTTGTTGTTGTTGTTGTTTATTTGACATTGTTGTTGTTGTTGTTGACGTTGTTGTTGTTTATTTGACATTGTTGTTGTTGTTGTTCTTTATTTGATGTTGTTGTTGTTTATTTGACGTTGTTGTTGTTGACGTTGTTGTTGTTGTTGTTGTTGTTTATTTGGCGTTGTTGTTGTTGTTGTTTATTTGACGTAGTTGTTGTTGTTGACGTTGTTGTTGTTGTTGTTGTTTATTTTACGTTTTTGTTGTTGTTGATGTTGTTGTTGTTTTTGTTTTTGTTTATTTGACGTTGTTGTTGTTGTTGTTTATTTGACGTTGTTGTTGTTGTTGTTGTTTATTTGACGTTGTTGTTGTTTATTTGACGTTGTTGTTGTTGTTCTTTATTTGACGTTGTTATTGTTTATTTGACGTCGTTTTTGTTGTTTATTTGACGTTGTTGTTGACGTTGTTGTTGTTTTTATTGTTTATTTGACGTTGTTGTTGTTTATTTGACGTAGTTGTTGTTGTTGTTGTTGTTGTTGTTTATTTGACGTTTTTGTTGTTGTTGATGTTGTTGTTGTTGTTGTTGTTGTTTATTTGACGTTGTTGTTGTTTATTTGACGGTGTTGTTGTTGTTGTTGTTGTTTATTTGACATTGTTATTGTTGTTGTCGTTTATTTGACGTTGTTGTTGTTGTTGACGTTGGTGTTGTTGTTATTTATTTGATGTTGTTGTTGTTGACATGGTTGTTGTGGTTTATTTCACGTTGTTGTTATTATTGACGTTGTTGTTTATTTGACGTTGTTGTTGTTTATTTGACGTTGTTGTTGTTGTTGTTGTTGACGTTGTTGTTGTTTATTTGACATTGTTTTTCTTTATTTAACATTGTTGTTGTTGTTGACGGTGTTGTTGTTGTTTATTTGACGTTGTTGTTGTTGTTGTTTATTTGACGTTGTTGTTGTTGTTGACGTTGTTGTTGTTGTTGTTGTTTATTTGACGTTTTTGTTGTTATTGACATAGTTGTTGTTGTTGTTGTTTATTTGACGTTGTTGTTGTTGTTGTTGAGGTTGTTGTTGTTGTTGTTGTTTATTTGACGTTGTTGTTGTTGTTTATTTGACGTTGTTGTTGTTGTTGTTTATTTGACGGTGATGTTGTTGTTGTTTATTTGAAGTTGTTGTTGTTGTTGTTGTTGTTGTTTATTTGACGTTGTTGTTGTTGTTGACGTTGTTGTTGTTGTTGTTTATTTGAAGTTGTTGTTGTTGACATAGTTGTTGTTGTTGTTGTTGTTTATTTGACGATGTTGTTATTGTTGTTGACGTTGTTGTTGTTGTTATTTATTTGACGTTGTTGTTGTTGTTGTTTATTTGACGTTGTTGTTGTTGTTGTTGTTTATTTAACGTTGTTGTTGTTGTTGTTGTTTATTTGAAGTTGTTATTGTTGTTGTTGTTGTTTATTTGACATTGTTGTTGTTGTTGACGTTGTTGTTGTTGTTGTTGTTTATTTGATGTTGTTATTGTTGTTTATTTGACGTTGTTGTTGTTGTTTATTTGACGTTGTTGTTGTTTATTTGACGTTGTTGTTGTTGTTGACATTGTTGTTGTTGTTGTTTATTTGACGTTGTTGTTGTTGTTGTTTATTTGACATTGTTATTGTTGTTGACGGTGTTGTTGTTGTTGTTGTTTATTTGACATTGTTGTTGTTGTTGTTGTTGACGTTGTTGTTGTTTATTTGACATTGTTGTTGTTGTTGTTCTTTATTTGACGTTGATGTTGTTTATTTGATGTTGTTGTTGTTGTTGTTGTTTATTTGACGTTGTTGTTGTTGACGTTGTTGTTGTTGTTATTGTTTATTTGACGTTGTTGTTGTTGTTTATTTGACGTAGTTGTTGTTGTTGACGTTGTTGTTGTTGTTGTTTATTTTAAGTTTTTGTTGTTGTTGATGTTGTTGTTGTTTTTGTTTTTGTTTATTTGACGTTGTTGTTGTTGTTTATTTGACGTTGTTGTTGTTGTTTATTTGACGTTGTAGTTGTTGTTGTGGTTGTTGTTTGTTTGACATTGTTGTTGTTGTTGTTTATTTGACGTTGTTGTTGTTTATTTGACATTGTTGTTGTTGTTATTAACGTTGCTGTTGTTGTTTATTTGACGTTGTTGTTGTTGTTTATTTGACATTGTTGTTGTTGTTGTTATTGTTTATTTGACGTTGTTGTTGTTGTTTATTTGATGTTGTTGTTTTTGTTGTTGACGTTGTTGTTGTTGTTGTTGTTTATTTGACGTTGTTGTTGTTGTTGACGTTGTTGTTGTTGTTGTTGTTGTTGTTGTTGTTGTTGTTTATTTGACGTTGTTGTTGTTGTTGTTGTTTATTTGACGTTGTTGTTGTTGTTGTTGTTTATTTGACATTGTTGTTGTTGTTGTTTATTTGACGTTGTTGTTGTTTATTTGACGTTTATTGTTGTTGTTTATTTGACGTTGTTGTTGACGTTGTTGTTGTTGTTGTTATTGTTTATTTGATGTTGTTGTTGTTGTTTATTTGACGTAGTTGTTGTTGTTGACGTTTTTGTTGTTGTTGTTGTTTATTTGACGTTTTTGTTGTTGATGTTGTTGTTGTTTTCATTGTTGTTTATTAGACGTTGTTGTAGTTGTTTAATTGACGTTGTTGTTGTTGTTGTTTATTTGACGTTGTTGTTGTTGTTTATTTGACGTTGTTGTTGTTGTTGTTGTTTATTTGACGTTGTTGTTGTTGTTGACGTTGTTGTTGTTGTTGTTGTTTATTTGACGTTTTTGTTGTTATTGACATAGTTGTTGTTGTTGTTGTTTATTTGACGTTGTTGTTGTTGTTGTTGTTGAGGTTGTTGTTGTTGTTGTTGTTTATTTGACGTTGTTGTTGTTGTTTATTTGACGTTGTTGTTGTTGTTGTTGTTTATTTGACGGTGATGTTGTTGTTGTTTATTTGAAGTTGTTGTTGTTGTTGTTGTTGTTGTTTATTTGACGTTGTTGTTGTTGTTGACGTTGTTGTTGTTGTTGTTTATTTGAAGTTGTTGTTGTTGACATAGTTGTTGTTGTTGTTGTTGTTTATTTGACGATGTTGTTATTGTTGTTGACGTTGTTGTTGTTGTTATTTATTTGACGTTGTTGTTGTTGTTGTTTATTTGACGTTGTTGTTGTTGTTGTTGGTTATTTAACGTTGTTGTTGTTGTTGTTGTTTATTTGAAGTTGTTATTGTTGTTGTTGTTGTTTATTTGACATTGTTGTTGTTGTTGACGTTGTTGTTGTTGTTGTTGTTTATTTGATGTTGTTATTGTTGTTTATTTGACGTTGTTGTTGTTGTTTACTTGACGTTGTTGTTGTTTATTTGACGTTGTTGTTGTTGTTGTTGACATTGTTGTTGTTGTTGTTTATTTGACGTTGTTGTTGTTGTTGTTTATTTGACATTGTTATTGTTGTTGACGGTGTTGTTGTTGTTGTTGTTTATTTGACATTGTTGTTGTTGTTGTTGTTGACGTTGTTGTTGTTTATTTGACATTGTTGTTGTTGTTGTTCTTTATTTGACGTTGATGTTGTTTATTTGATGTTGTTGTTGTTGTTGTTGTTTATTTGACGTTGTTGTTGTTGACGTTGTTGTTGTTGTTATTGTTTATTTGACGTTGTTGTTGTTGTTGTTTATTTGACGTAGTTGTTGTTGTTGACGTTGTTGTTGTTGTTGTTTATTTTAAGTTTTTGTTGTTGTTGATGTTGTTGTTGTTTTTGTTTTTGTTTATTTGACGTTGTTGTTGTTGTTTATTTGACGTTGTTGTTGTTGTTTATTTGACGTTGTAGTTGTTGTTGTGGTTGTTGTTTATTTGACATTGTTGTTGTTGTTGTTTATTTGACGTTGTTGTTGTTTATTTGACATTGTTGTTGTTGTTATTAACGTTGCTGTTGTTGTTTATTTGACGTTGTTGTTGTTGTTTATTTGACATTGTTGTTGTTGTTGTTATTGTTTATTTGATGTTGTTGTTGTTGTTTATTTGATGTTGTTGTTTTTGTTGTTGACGTTGTTGTTGTTGTTGTTGTTGTTGTTGTTTATTTGACGTTGTTGTTGTTGTTGACGTTGTTGTTGTTGTTGTTGTTGTTGTTTATTTGACGTTGTTGTTGTTGTTGTTGTTTATTTGACGTTGTTGTTGTTGTTGTTGACGTTGTTGTTGTTGTTTATTTGACATTGTTGTTGTTGTTGTTTATTTGACGTTGTTGTTGTTTATTTGACGTTTATTGTTGTTGTTTATTTGACGTTGTTGTTGACGTTGTTGTTGTTGTTGTTATTGTTTATTTGACGTTGTTGTTGTTGTTTATTTGACGTAGTTGTTGTTGTTGACGTTTTTGTTGTTGTTGTTGTTTATTTGACGTTTTTGTTGTTGATGTTGTTGTTGTTTTCATTGTTGTTTATTAGACGTTGTTGTAGTTGTTTAATTGACGTTGTTGTTGTTGTTGTTTATTTGACGTTGTTGTTGTTGTTTATTTGACGTTGTTGTTGTTGTTGTTATTGTTGTTGTTGTTTATTTGACGTTGTTGTTGTTGTTTATTTGACGCTGTTGTTGTTGTTGTTGTTGTTTATTTGACGTTGTTGTTGTTGTTGACGTTGTTGTTGTTGTTTATTTGACGTTGTTGTTGTTGTTTATTTGACATTGTTGTTGTTGTTGTTATTGTTTATTTGACGTTGTTGTTGTTGTTTATTTGGCGTTGTTGTTGTTGTTGACGTTGTTGTTGTTGTTGTTGTTTATTTGACGTTGTTGTTATTGATGTTGTTTTTGTTGTTGTTTATTTGACGTTGTTATTGTTGTTGTTTATTTGACGTTGTTGTTGTTGTTGTTGTTTATTTGAAGTTGTTGTTGTTGTTGTTTATTTGACGTTGTTGTTGTTGTTTATTTGACATTGTTGTTGTTGACGGTGTTGTTGTTGTTGTTTATTTGACGTTGTTGCTGTTGTTGTTTATTTGACGTTGTTGTTATTGACGTTGTTGTTGTTGTTGTTTATTTGACGTTGTTGTTGTTGACATAGTTGTTATTGTTGTTGTTTATTTGATGTTGTTGTTGTTATTTATTTGACGTTGTTGTTGTTGTTTATTTGACATTGTTGTTGTTGTTGACGTTGTTGTTGTTGTTGTTTATTTGACATTGTTGTTGTTGTTGTTGTTGTTGACGTTGTTGTTGTTGTTTATTTGACTTTGTTGTTTTTGTTGTTTATTTGACGTTGTTGTTGTTGTTGTTGTTGACTTAGTTGTTGTTGTTGTTTATTTGACGTTGTTGTTTATTTGACGTTGTTGTTGTTGTTTATTTGACGTTGTTGTTGTTATTTATTTGACATTGTTGTTGTTGTTGACGTTGTTGTCGTTGTTGTTGTTGTTGTTGTTCTTTATTTGACATTGTTGTTGTTGTTGACGTTGTTGTTGTTGTTGTTGTTGTTGTTGTTTATTTAACATTGTTTTGGGTGACATTGTTGTTGTTATTTATTTGACGTTGTTGTTGTTGTTTATTTGACGTAGTTGTTGTTGTTGACGTTGTTGTTGTTGTTGTTTATTTGACGTTTTTGTTGTTGTTGAAGTTGTTGTTGTTGTTGTATATTTGACGTTGTTGTAGTTGTTATTGTTGTTGTTGTTGTTTATTTAACATTGTTGTTGTTGTTGTTTATTTGACGTTGTTGTTGTTGTTTATTTGATGTTGTTGTTGTTTATTTGACGTTGTTGTTGACGGTGTTGTTGTTGTTGTTGTTTATTTGACATTGTTGTTGTTGTTGTTGTTGACGTTGTTGTTGTTTATTTGACATTGTTGTTGTTGTTGTTCTTTATTTGACGTTGTTATTGTTTATTTGACGTTGTTGTTGTTTATTTAACGTTGTTGTTGTTGACGTTGTTGTTGTTGTTGACGTTGTTGTTGTTTTTTATTTGACGTTGTTGTTGTTGTTTATTTGACATTGTTGTTGTTGTTGTTATTGTTTATTTGACGTTGTTGTTGTTGTTTATTTGGCGTTGTTGTTGTTGTTGACGTTGTTGTTGTTGTTGTTGTTGTTGTTTATTTGACGTTGTTGTTATTGATGTTGTTTTTGTTGTTGTTGACGTTGTTGTTGTTGTTGTTGTTTATTTGACGTTGTTGTTGTTGACATAGTTGTTATTGTTGTTGTTTATTTGATGTTGTTGTTGTTGTTGACGTTGTTGTTGTTGTTGTTTATTTGACGTTGTTGTTGTAGTTGACATAGTTGTTGTTGTTGTTGTTTATTTGACGTTGTTGTTGTTGTTGACGTTGTTGTTGTTGTTTATTTGACGTTGTTGTTGTTGTTTATTTGACATTGTTGTTGTTGTTGTTATTGTTTATTTGACGTTGTTGTTGTTGTTTATTTGGCGTTGTTGTTGTTGTTGACGTTGTTGTTGTTGTTGTTGTTTATTTGACGTTGTTGTTATTGATGTTGTTTTTGTTGTTGTTTATTTGACGTTGTTATTGTTGTTGTTTATTTGACGTTGTTGTTGTTGTTGTTGTTGTTTATTTGAAGTTGTTGTTGTTGTTGTTTATTTGACGTTGTTGTTGTTGTTTATTTGACATTGTTGTTGTTGACGGTGTTGTTGTTGTTGTTTATTTGACGTTGTTGCTGTTGTTGTTTATTTGACGTTGTTGTTATTGACGTTGTTGTTGTTGTTTTTTATTTGACGTTGTTGTTGTTGACATAGTTGTTATTGTTGTTGTTTATTTGATGTTGTTGTTGTTGTTATTTATTTGACGTTGTTGTTGTTGTTTATTTGACATTGTTGTTGTTGTTGACGTTGTTGTTGTTGTTGTTTATTTAACATTGTTGTTGTTGTTGTTGTTGTTGACGTTGTTGTTGTTGTTTATTTGACTTTGTTGTTTTTGTTGTTTATTTGACGTTGTTGTTGTTGTTGTTGTTGACTTAGTTGTTGTTGTTGTTTATTTGACGTTGTTGTTTATTTGACGTTGTTGTTGTTGTTTATTTGACGTTGTTGTTGTTATTTATTTGACATTGTTGTTGTTGTTGACGTTGTTGTCGTTGTTGTTGTTGTTGTTGTTGTTCTTTATTTGACATTGTTGTTGTTGTTGACGTTGTTGTTGTTGTTGTTGTTGTTTATTTAACATTGTTTTGGGTGACATTGTTGTTGTTATTTATTTGACGTTGTTGTTGTTGTTTATTTGACGTAGTTGTTGTTGTTGACGTTGTTGTTGTTGTTGTTTATTTGACGTTTTTGTTGTTGTTGAAGTTGTTGTTGTTGTTGTATATTTGACGTTGTTGTAGTTGTTATTGTTGTTGTTGTTGTTTATTTAACATTGTTGTTGTTGTTGTTTATTTGACGTTGTTGTTGTTGTTTATTTGATGTTGTTGTTGTTTATTTGACGTTGTTGTTGACGGTGTTGTTGTTGTTGTTGTTTATTTGACATTGTTGTTGTTGTTGTTGTTGACGTTGTTGTTGTTTATTTGACATTGTTGTTGTTGTTGTTCTTTATTTGACGTTGTTATTGTTTATTTGACGTTGTTGTTGTTTATTTAATGTTGTTGTTGTTGACGTTGTTGTTCTTGTTGACGTTGTTGTTGTTGTTTATTTGACGTTGTTGTTGTTGTTTATTTGACATTGTTGTTGTTGTTGTTATTGTTTATTTGACGTTGTTGTTGTTGTTTATTTGGCGTTGTTGTTGTTGTTGACGTTGTTGTTGTTGTTGTTGTTGTTTATTTGACGTTGTTGTTATTGATGTTGTTTTTGTTGTTGTTGACGTTGTTGTTGTTGTTGTTGTTTATTTGACGTTGTTGTTGTTGACATAGTTGTTATTGTTGTTGTTTATTTGATGTTGTTGTTGTTGTTGACGTTGTTGTTGTTGTTGTTTATTTGACGTTGTTGTTGTAGTTGACATAGTTGTTGTTGTTGTTGTTTATTTGACGTTGTTGTTGTTGTTGACGTTGTTGTTGTTGTTGTTATTTGACGTTGTTGTTGTTGTTGTTTATTTGACATTGTTGTTGTTGTTGACGTTGTTGTTGTTGTTGTTTATTTGACATTGTTGTTGTTGTTGTTGTTGTTGACGTTGTTGTTGTTGTTTATTTGACTTTGTTGTTTTTGTTGTTTATTTGACGTTGTTGTTGTTGTTGACTTAGTTGTTGTTGTTGTTTATTTGACGTTGTTGTTGTTGTTTATTTGACGTTGTTGTTGTTATTTATTTGACATTGTTGTTGTTGTTGACGTTGTTGTCGTTGTTGTTGTTGTTGTTGTTCTTTATTTGACATTGTTGTTGTTGTTGTTTATTTGACGTTGTTGTTGTTGTTTATTTGACATTGTTGTTGTTGACGGTGTTGTTGTTGTTGTTTATTTGACGTTGTTGCTGTTGTTGTTTATTTGACGTTGTTGTTATTGACGTTGTTGTTGTTGTTGTTTATTTGACGTTGTTGTTGTTGACATAGTTGTTATTGTTGTTGTTTATTTGATGTTGTTGTTGTTGTTATTTATTTGACGTTGTTGTTGTTGTTTATTTGACATTGTTGTTGTTGTTGACGTTGTTGTTGTTGTTGTTTATTTGACATTGTTGTTGTTGTTGTTGTTGTTGTTGACGTTGTTGTTGTTGTTTATTTGACTTTGTTGTTTTTGTTGTTTATTTGACGTTGTTGTTGTTGTTGTTGTTGACTTAGTTGTTGTTGTTGTTTATTTGACGTTGTTGTTTATTTGACGTTGTTGTTGTTGTTTATTTGACGTTGTTGTTGTTATTTATTTGACATTGTTGTTGTTGTTGACGTTGTTGTCGTTGTTGTTGTTGTTGTTGTTCTTTATTTGACATTGTTGTTGTTGTTGACGTTGTTGTTGTTGTTGTTGTTGTTTATTTAACATTGTTTTGGGTGACATTGTTGTTGTTATTTATTTGACGTTGTTGTTGTTGTTTATTTGACGTAGTTGTTGTTGTTGACGTTGTTGTTGGTGTTGTTTATTTGACGTTTTTGTTGTTGTTGAAGTTGTTGTTGTTGTTGTATATTTGACGTTGTTGTAGTTGTTATTGTTGTTGTTGTTGTTTATTTAACATTGTTGTTGTTGTTTTTGTTTATTTGACGTTGTTGTTGTTGTTTATTTGATGTTGTTGTTGTTTATTTGACGTTGTTGTTGACGGTGTTGTTGTTGTTGTTGTTTATTTGACATTGTTGTTGTTGTTGTTGTTGACGTTGTTGTTGTTTATTTGACATTGTTGTTGTTGTTGTTCTTTATTTGACGTTGTTATTGTTTATTTGACGTTGTTGTTGTTTATTTAACGTTGTTGTTGTTGACGTTGTTGTTGTTGTTGACGTTGTTGTTGTTGTTTATTTGACGTTGTTGTTGTTGTTTATTTGACATTGTTGTTGTTGTTGTTATTGTTTATTTGACGTTGTTGTTGTTGTTTATTTGGCGTTGTTGTTGTTGTTGACGTTGTTGTTGTTGTTGTTGTTTATTTGACGTTGTTGTTATTGATGTTGTTTTTGTTGTTGTTGACGTTGTTGTTGTTGTTGTTGTTGACATAGTTGTTATTGTTGTTGTTTATTTGATGTTGTTGTTGTTGTTGACGTTGTTGTTGTTGTTTATTTGACGTTGTTGTTGTAGTTGACATAGTTGTTGTTGTTGTTGTTTATTTGACGTTGTTGTTGTTGTTGACGTTGTTGTTGTTGTTTATTTGACGTTGTTGTTGTTGTTTATTTGACATTGTTGTTGTTGTTGACGTTGTTGTTGTTGTTGTTTATTTGACATTGTTGTTGTTGTTGTTGTTGTTGACGTTGTTGTTGTTGTTTATTTGACTTTGTTGTTTTTGTTGTTTATTTGACGTTGTTGTTGTTGTTGTTGTTGACTTAGTTGTTGTTGTTGTTTATTTGACGTTGTTGTTGTTGTTTATTTGACGTTGTTGTTGTTATTTATTTGACATTGTTGTTGTTGTTGACGTTGTTGTCGTTGTTGTTGTTGTTGTTGTTCTTTATTTGACATTGTTGTTGTTGTTGTTGACGTTGTTGTTGTTGTTGTTGTTTATTTAACATTGTTTTGGGTGACATTGGTGTTGTTATTTATTTGACGTTGTTGTTGTTGTTTATTTGACGTAGTTGTTGTTGTTGACGTTGTTGTTGTTGTTGTTTATTTGACGTTTTTGTTGTTGTTGAAGTTGTTGTTGTTGTTGTTGTTGTATATTTGACGTTGTTGTAGTTGTTATTGTTGTTGTTGTTGTTTATTTAACATTGTTGTTGTTGTTGTTGTTTATTTGACGTTGTTGTTGTTGTTTATTTGATGTTGTTGTTGTTTATTTGACGTTGTTGTTGTTGACGGTGTTGTTGTTGTTGTTGTTGTTGTTTATTTGACATTGTTGTTGTTGTTGTTGTTGTTGATGATGTTGTTGTTGTTTATTTGACATTGTTGTTGTTGTTGTTCTTTATTTGACGTTGTTATTGTTTATTTGACGTTGTTGTTGTTTATTTAACGTTGTTGTTGTTGACGTTGTTGTTGTTATTGTTTATTTGACGTTGTTGTTGTTGTTTATTTTTCGTAGTTGTTGTTGTTGACGTTGTTGTTGTTGTTGTTGTTTATTTAACGTTTTTGTTGTTGTTGATGTTGTTGTTGTTGTTGTTTATTTAACGTCGTTGTTGTTGTTGTTTATTTGACGTTGTTGTTGTTGACGGTGTTGTTGTTGTTATTTATTTGACATTGTTGTTGTTGTTGTTGTTGTTTATTTGACGTTGTTGTTGTTGACGTTGTTGTTGTTGTTGTTTTTATTTGACGTTGTTGTTGTTGTTGACATAGTTGTTGTTGTTGTTGTTGTTGTTTATTTGACGTTTTTGTTGTTGTTGATGTTGTTGTTGTTTTCGTTGTTGTTTATTTGACGTTGTTGTAGTTGTTTAATTAACGTTGTTGTTATTGTTGTTTATTTGACGTTGTTGTTGTTGTTGTTATTGTTGTTGTTGTTGTTGTTTATTTGACGTTGTTGTTGTTCTTTATTTGACGTTGTTGTCGTTGTTGTTGTTTATTTGACGTTGTTGTTGTTGTTGACGTTGTTGTTGTTGTTGTTTATTTGACATTGTTGTTGTTGTTGTTGTTGTTATTGTTTATTTGACGTTGTTGTTGTTGTTTATTTGGCGTTGTTGTTGTTGTATTTGACGTTGTTGTTGTTTATTTGACGTTGTTGTTGTTGTTGACGTTGTTGTTGTTGTTTATTTGACGTTGTTGTTGTTGTTGTTTATTTGACATTGTTGTTTTTGTTGACGTTGTTGTTGTTGTTGTTTATTTGACATTGTTGTTGTTGACGTTGTTGTTGTTGTTTATTTGACTTTGTTGTTGTTGTTGTTTATTTGACGTTGTTGTTGTTGTTGACTTAGTTGTTGTTGTTGTTTATTTGACGTTGTTGTTGTTGTTGTTGTTTATTTGACTTTGTTGTTGTTGTTTATTTGACGTTGTTGTTGTTATTTATTTGACATTGTTGTTGTTGATGTTGTTGTTGTTGTTGTTGTTGTTGTTTATTTGACATTGTTGTTGTTGTTGTTGTTGTTGTTGTTGTTGTTGTTGTTTATTTGACGTTGTTTTAGTATTGTTGTTTATTTGACATTGTTGTTGTTATTTATTTGACGATGTTGTGGGTGACATTATTGTTGTTGTTGTTTATTTGACGTTGTTGTTGTTTATTTGACGTAGTTGTTGTTGTTGATGTTGTTGTTGTTGTTGTTTATTTGACGTTTTTGTTGTTGTTGATGTTGTTGTTGTTGTTGTATATTTGACGTTGATGTAGTTGTTATTGTTGTTGTTGTTTATTTGACATTATTGTTGTTGTTGTTGTTTATTTGAGGTTGTTGTTGTTGTTTATTTGACGTTGTTGTTGTTGGCGGTGTTGTTGTTGTTATTGTTTATTTGACATTGTTGTTGTTCTTGTTATTGACGTTGTTGTTTTTTATTTGACGTTGTTGTTGTTGTTGTTGTTCTTTATTTGACGTTGTTATTGTTTATTTGACGTTGTTGTTGTTGTTTATTTAATGTTGTTGTTGTTGACATTGTTGTTGTTATTGTTTATTTGATATTGTTGTTGTTGTTGTTTATTTGATGTAATTGTTGTTGTTGACGTTGTTGTTGTTGTTGTTTATTTGACGTTGTTGTTTTTGTTGTTGTTGTTGTTGTTTATTTGATGTAATTGTTGTTGTTGACGTTGTTGTTGTTGTTGTTGTTGTTTATTTGACGTTGTTATTGTTGTTGACGTTGTTGTTGTTGTTGTTTATTTGACGTTGTTGTTGTTGACATAGTTGTTGTTGTTGTTGTTGTTTATTTGACGATGTTGTTATTGTTGTTGACGTTGTTGTTGTTGTTATTTATTTGACGTTGTTGTTGTTGTTTATTTGACGTTGTTGTTGTTGTTTATTTGACGTTGTTGTTGTTGTTGTTGACGTTGTTGTTGTTGTTGTTGTTTATTTGACGTTGTTGTTATTGATGTTGTTTTTGTTGTTGTTGACGTTGTTGTTGTTGTTGTTGTTGACATAGTTGTTATTGTTGTTTTTTATTTGATGTTGTTGTTGTTGTTGACGTTGTTGTTGTTGTTTATTTGACGTTGTTGTTGTAGTTGACATAGTTGTTGTTGTTGTTGTTTATTTGACGTTGTTGTTGTTGTTGACGTTGTTGTTGTTGTTTATTTGACGTTGTTGTTGTTGTTTATTTGACATTGTTGTTGTTGTTGACGTTGTTGTTGTTGTTGTTTATTTGACATTGTTGTTGTTGTTGTTGTTGTTGACGTTGTTGTTGTTGTTTATTTGACTTTGTTGTTTTTGTTGTTTATTTGACGTTGTTGTTGTTGTTGTTGTTGACTTAGTTGTTGTTGTTGTTTATTTGACGTTGTTGTTGTTGTTTATTTGACGTTGTTGTTGTTATTTATTTGACATTGTTGTTGTTGTTGACGTTGTTGTCGTTGTTGTTGTTGTTGTTGTTCTTTATTTGACATTGTTGTTGTTGTTGTTGACGTTGTTGTTGTTGTTGTTGTTTATTTAACATTGTTTTGGGTGACATTGGTGTTGTTATTTATTTGACGTTGTTGTTGTTGTTTATTTGACGTAGTTGTTGTTGTTGACGTTGTTGTTGTTGTTGTTGTTTATTTGACGTTTTTGTTGTTGTTGAAGTTGTTGTTGTTGTTGTTGTTGTATATTTGACGTTGTTGTAGTTGTTATTGTTGTTGTTGTTGTTTATTTAACATTGTTGTTGTTGTTGTTGTTTATTTGACGTTGTTGTTGTTGTTTATTTGATGTTGTTGTTGTTTATTTGACGTTGTTGTTGTTGACGGTGTTGTTGTTGTTGTTGTTGTTTATTTGACATTGTTGTTGTTGTTGTTGTTGTTGATGTTGTTGTTGTTTATTTGACATTGTTGTTGTTGTTGTTCTTTATTTGACGTTGTTATTGTTTATTTGACGTTGTTGTTGTTTATTTAACGTTGTTGTTGTTGACGTTGTTGTTGTTATTGTTTATTTGACGTTGTTGTTGTTGTTTATTTTTCGTAGTTGTTGTTGTTGACGTTGTTGTTGTTGTTGTTGTTTATTTAACGTTTTTGTTGTTGTTGATGTTGTTGTTGTTGTTGTTTATTTAACGTCGTTGTTGTTGTTGTTTATTTGACGTTGTTGTTGTTGACGGTGTTGTTGTTGTTATTTATTTGACATTGTTGTTGTTGTTGTTGTTGTTTATTTGACGTTGTTGTTGTTGACGTTGTTGTTGTTGTTGTTTTTATTTGACGTTGTTGTTGTTGTTGACATAGTTGTTGTTGTTGTTGTTGTTTATTTGACGTTTTTGTTGTTGTTGATGTTGTTGTTGTTTTCGTTGTTGTTTATTTGACGTTGTTGTAGTTGTTTAATTAACGTTGTTGTTATTGTTGTTTATTTGACGTTGTTGTTGTTGTTGTTATTGTTGTTGTTGTTGTTGTTTATTTGACGTTGTTGTTGTTCTTTATTTGACGTTGTTGTCGTTGTTGTTGTTTATTTGACGTTGTTGTTGTTGTTGACGTTGTTGTTGTTGTTGTTTATTTGACATTGTTGTTGTTGTTGTTGTTGTTATTGTTTATTTGACGTTGTTGTTGTTGTTTATTTGGCGTTGTTGTTGTTGTATTTGACGTTGTTGTTGTTTATTTGACGTTGTTGTTGTTGTTGACGTTGTTGTTGTTGTTTATTTGACGTTGTTGTTGTTGTTGTTTATTTGACATTGTTGTTTTTGTTGACGTTGTTGTTGTTGTTGTTTATTTGACATTGTTGTTGTTGACGTTGTTGTTGTTGTTTATTTGACTTTGTTGTTGTTGTTGTTTATTTGACGTTGTTGTTGTTGTTGACTTAGTTGTTGTTGTTGTTTATTTGACGTTGTTGTTGTTGTTGTTGTTGTTTATTTGACTTTGTTGTTGTTGTTTATTTGACGTTGTTGTTGTTATTTATTTGACATTGTTGTTGTTGATGTTGTTGTTGTTGTTGTTGTTGTTGTTGTTTATTTGACATTGTTGTTGTTGTTGTTGTTGTTGTTGTTGTTGTTGTTGTTGTTTATTTGACGTTGTTTTAGTATTGTTGTTTATTTGACATTGTTGTTGTTATTTATTTGACGATGTTGTGGGTGACATTATTGTTGTTGTTGTTTATTTGACGTTGTTGTTGTTTATTTGACGTAGTTGTTGTTGTTGACGTTGTTGTTGTTGTTGTTTATTTGACGTTTTTGTTGTTGTTGATGTTGTTGTTGTTGTTGTATATTTGACGTTGATGTAGTTGTTATTGTTGTTGTTGTTTATTTGACATTATTGTTGTTGTTGTTGTTTATTTGAGGTTGTTGTTGTTGTTTATTTGACGTTGTTGTTGTTGGCGGTGTTGTTGTTGTTATTGTTTATTTGACATTGTTGTTGTTCTTGTTATTGACGTTGTTGTTTTTTATTTGACGTTGTTGTTGTTGTTGTTGTTCTTTATTTGACGTTGTTATTGTTTATTTGACGTTGTTGTTGTTGTTTATTTAATGTTGTTGTTGTTGACATTGTTGTTGTTATTGTTTATTTGATATTGTTGTTGTTGTTGTTTATTTGATGTAATTGTTGTTGTTGACGTTGTTGTTGTTGTTGTTTATTTGACGTTGTTGTTTTTGTTGTTGTTGTTGTTGTTTATTTGATGTAATTGTTGTTGTTGACGTTGTTGTTGTTGTTGTTGTTGTTTATTTGACGTTGTTATTGTTGTTGACGTTGTTGTTGTTGTTGTTTATTTGACGTTGTTGTTGTTGTTGACATAGTTGTTGTTGTTGTTGTTGTTTATTTGACGATGTTGTTATTGTTGTTGACGTTGTTGTTGTTGTTATTTATTTGACGTTGTTGTTGTTGTTTATTTGACGTTGTTGTTGTTGTTTATTTGACGTTGTTGTTGTTGTTGTTTATTTAACGTTGTTGTTGTTGTTTATTTGACGTTGTTATTGTTGACGGTGTTGTTGTTGTTATTTATTTGACATTGTTGTTGTTGTTGTTGTTTATTTGACGTTGTTGTTGTTGACGTTGTTGTTGTTGTTGTTTTTATTTGACGTTGTTGTTGTTGTTGACATAGTTGTTGTTGTTGTTGTTGTTGTTTATTTGACGTTTTTGTTGTTGTTGATGTTGTTGTTGTTTTCGTTGTTGTTTATTTGACGTTGTTGTAGTTGTTTAATTAACGTTGTTGTTATTGTTGTTTATTTGACGTTGTTGTTGTTGTTGTTATTGTTGTTGTTGTTGTTGTTGTTTATTTGACGTTGTTGTTGTTCTTTATTTGACGTTGTTGTCGTTGTTGTTGTTTATTTGACGTTGTTGTTGTTGTTGACGTTGTTGTTGTTGTTGTTTATTTGACATTGTTGTTGTTGTTGTTGTTGTTATTGTTTATTTGACGTTGTTGTTGTTGTTTATTTGGCGTTGTTGTTGTTGTATTTGACGTTGTTGTTGTTTATTTGACGTTGTTGTTGTTGTTGACGTTGTTGTTGTTGTTTATTTGACGTTGTTGTTGTTGTTGTTTATTTGACATTGTTGTTTTTGTTGACGTTGTTGTTGTTGTTGTTTATTTGACATTGTTGTTGTTGACGTTGTTGTTGTTGTTTATTTGACTTTGTTGTTGTTGTTGTTTATTTGACGTTGTTGTTGTTGTTGACTTAGTTGTTGTTGTTGTTTATTTGACGTTGTTGTTGTTGTTGTTGTTGTTTATTTGACTTTGTTGTTGTTGTTGTTTATTTGACGTTGTTGTTGTTATTTATTTGACATTGTTGTTGTTGATGTTGTTGTTGTTGTTGTTGTTGTTGTTTATTTGACATTGTTGTTGTTGTTGTTGTTGTTGTTGTTGTTGTTGTTGTTGTTGTTTATTTGACGTTGTTTTAGTATTGTTGTTTATTTGACATTGTTGTTGTTATTTATTTGACGATGTTGTGGGTGACATTATTGTTGTTGTTGTTTATTTGACGTTGTTGTTGTTTATTTGACGTAGTTGTTGTTGTTGACGTTGTTGTTGTTGTTTATTTGACGTTTTTGTTGTTGTTGATGTTGTTGTTGTTGTTGTATATTTGACGTTGATGTAGTTGTTATTGTTGTTGTTGTTTATTTGACATTATTGTTGTTGTTGTTGTTTATTTGAGGTTGTTGTTGTTGTTTATTTGACGTTGTTGTTGTTGGCGGTGTTGTTGTTGTTATTGTTTATTTGACATTGTTGTTGTTCTTGTTATTGACGTTGTTGTTTTTTATTTGACGTTGTTGTTGTTGTTGTTGTTCTTTATTTGACATTGTTATTGTTTATTTGACGTTGTTGTTGTTGTTTATTTAATGTTGTTGTTGTTGACATTGTTGTTGTTATTGTTTATTTGATATTGTTGTTGTTGTTGTTTATTTGATGTAATTGTTGTTGTTGACGTTGTTGTTGTTGTTGTTTATTTGACGTTGTTGTTTTTGTTGTTGTTGTTGTTGTTTATTTGATGTAATTGTTGTTGTTGACGTTGTTGTTGTTGTTGTTGTTTATTTGACGTTGTTATTGTTGTTGACGTTGTTGTTGTTGTTGTTTATTTGACGTTGTTGTTGTTGTTGACATAGTTGTTGTTGTTGTTGTTGTTTATTTGACGATGTTGTTATTGTTGTTGACGTTGTTGTTGTTGTTATTTATTTGACGTTGTTGTTGTTGTTTATTTGACGTTGTTGTTGTTGTTTATTTGACGTTGTTGTTGTTGTTGTTTATTTAACGTTGTTGTTGTTATTGTTTATTTGACGTTGTTATTGTTGTTGTTGTTTATTTGACGTTGTTGTTGTTGTTGACGTTGTTGTTGTTTTTTTGTTTATTTGATATTGTTGTTATTGTTGACATAGTTGTTGTTGTTTATTTCACGTTGTTGTTGTTGACGTTGTTGTTTTTTGACGTTGTTGTTGATGTTGTTGTTTATTTGACGTTGTTGTTGTTGTTGACGTTGTTGTTGTTGTTGTTGTTGTTTATTTGACATTGTTGTTGTTGTTGTTGACGTTGTTGTTGTTTATTTGACATTGTTGTTGTTGTTGTTCTGTATATGATGTTGTTGTTGTTTATTTGACGTTGTTGTTGTTGACGTTGTTGTTGTTGTTATTGTTTATTTGGCGTTGTTGTTGTTGTTGTTTATTTGACGTAGTTGTTGTTGTTGACGTTGTTGTTGTTGTTGTTTATTTGACGTTTTTGTTGTTGTTGAAGTTGTTGTTGTTGTTGTTGTATATTTGACGTTGTTGTAGTTGTTATTGTTGTTGTTGTTGTTTATTTAACATTGTTGTTGTTGTTGTTGTTTATTTGACGTTGTTGTTGTTGTTTATTTGATGTTGTTGTTGTTTATTTGACGTTGTTGTTATTGACAGTGTTGTTGTTGTTGTTGTTTATTTAACATTGTTGTTGTTGTTGTTGTTGACGTTGTTGTTGTTTATTTGACATTGTTGTTGTTGTTGTTCTTTATTTGACGTTGTTATTGTTTATTTGACGTTGTTGTTGTTTATTTAACGTTGTTGTTGTTGACGTTGTTGTTGTTATTGTTTATTTGACGTTGTTGTTGTTGTTTATTTTTCGTAGTTGTTGTTGTTGTTGTTTATTTAACGTCGTTGTTGTTGTTGTTTATTTGACGTTGTTGTTGTTGACGGTGTTGTTGTTGTTATTTATTTGACATTGTTGTTGTTGTTGTTGTTTATTTGACGTTGTTGTTGTTGTTTATTTGATGTTGTTGTTGTTTATTTGACGTTGTTGTTGACGGTGTTGTTGTTGTTGTTGTTGTTTATTTGACATTGTTGTTGTTGTTGTTGTTGACGTTGTTGTTGTTTATTTGACATTGTTGTTGTTGTTGTTCTTTATTTGACGTTGTTATTGTTTATTTGACGTTGTTGTTGTTTATTTAACGTTGTTGTTGTTGACGTTGTTGTTGTTGTTGACGTTGTTGTTGTTGTTTATTTGACGTTGTTGTGGTTGTTTATTTGACATTGTTGTTGTTGTTGTTATTGTTTATTTGACGTTGTTGTTGTTGTTTATTTGGCGTTGTTGTTGTTGTTGACGTTGTTGTTGTTGTTGTTGTTTATTTGACGTTGTTGTTATTGATGTTGTTTTTGTTGTTGTTGACGTTGTTGTTGTTGTTGTTGTTTATTTGACGTTGTTGTTGTTGACATAGTTGTTATTGTTGTTGTTTATTTGATGTTGTTGTTGTTGTTGACGTTGTTGTTGTTGTTGTTTATTTGACGTTGTTGTTGTAGTTGACATAGTTGTTGTTGTTGTTGTTTATTTGACGTTGTTGTTGTTGTTGACGTTGTTGTTGTTGTTGTTGTTTATTTGACGTTGTTGTTGTTGTTTATTTGACATTGTTGTTGTTGTTGTTGACGTTGTTGTTGTTGTTTATTTGACATTGTTGTTGTTGTTGTTGTTGACGTTGTTGTTGTTGTTTATTTGACTTTGTTGTTTTTGTTGTTTATTTGACGTTGTTGTTGTTGTTGTTGTTGACTTAGTTGTTGTTGTTGTTTATTTGACGTTGTTGTTGTTGTTTATTTGACGTTGTTGTTGTTATTTATTTGACATTGTTGTTGTTGTTGACGTTGTTGTCGTTGTTGTTGTTGTTGTTGTTCTTTATTTGACATTGTTGTTGTTGTTGTTGACGTTGTTGTTGTTGTTGTTGTTTATTTAACATTGTTTTGGGTGACATTGTTGTTGTTATTTATTTGACGTTGTTGTTGTTGTTTATTTGACGTACTTGTTGTTGTTGACGTTGTTGTTGTTGTTGTTGTTTATTTGACGTTTTTGTTGTTGTTGAAGTTGTTGTTGTTGTTGTTGTATATTTGACGTTGTTGTAGTTGTTATTGTTGTTGTTGTTGTTTATTTAACATTGTTGTTGTTGTTGTTGTTGTTTATTTGACGTTGTTGTTGTTGTTTATTTGATGTTGTTGTTGTTTATTTGACGTTGTTGTTGTTGACGGTGTTGTTGTTGTTGTTGTTGTTTATTTGACATTGTTGTTGTTGTTGTTGTTGATGTTGTTGTTGTTTATTTGACATTGTTGTTGTTGTTGTTCTTTATTTGACGTTGTTATTGTTTATTTGACGTTGTTGTTGTTTATTTAACGTTGTTGTTGTTGACGTTGTTGTTGTTATTGTTTATTTGACGTTGTTGTTGTTGTTTATTTTTCGTAGTTGTTGTTGTTGTTGTTGTTGTTTATTTAACGTTTTTGTTGTTGTTGATGTTGTTGTTGTTGTTTATTTAACGTCGTTGTTGTTGTTGTTTATTTGACGTTGTTGTTGTTGACCGTGTTGTTGTTGTTATTTATTTGACATTGTTGTTGTTGTTGTTGTTGTTGTTTATTTGACGTTGTTGTTGTTGACGTTGTTGTTGTTGTTGTTTTTATTTGACGTTGTTGTTGTTGTTGACATAGTTGTTGTTGTTGTTGTTTATTTGACGTTTTTGTTGTTGTTGATGTTGTTGTTGTTTTCGTTGTTGTTTATTTGACGTTGTTGTAGTTGTTTAATTAACGTTGTTGTTATTGTTGTTTATTTGACGTTGTTGTTGTTGTTGTTATTGTTGTTGTTGTTGTTGTTTATTTGACGTTGTTGTTGTTCTTTATTTGACGTTGTTGTCGTTGTTGTTGTTTATTTGACGTTGTTGTTGTTGTTGACGTTGTTGTTGTTGTTGTTTATTTGACATTGTTGTTGTTGTTGTTGTTGTTATTGTTTATTTGACGTTGTTGTTGTTGTTGTTTATTTGGCGTTGTTGTTGTTGTATTTGACGTTGTTGTTGTTTATTTGACGTTGTTGTTGTTGTTGACGTTGTTGTTGTTGTTTATTTGACGTTGTTGTTGTTGTTGTTTATTTGACATTGTTGTTTTTGTTGACGTTGGTGTTGTTGTTGTTTATTTGACATTGTTGTTGTTGACGTTGTTGTTGTTGTTTATTTGACTTTGTTGTTGTTGTTGTTTATTTGACGTTGTTGTTGTTGTTGACTTAGTTGTTGTTATTGTTTATTTGACGTTGTTGTTGTTGTTGACGGTGTTGTTTATTTGACGTTGTTGTTGTTGTTTATTTGACGTTGTTGTTGTTGTTTATTTGACGTTGTTGTTGTTATTTATTTGACATTGTTGTTGTTGTTGATGTTGTTGTTGTTGTTGTTGTTGTTTATTTGACATTGTTGTTGTTGTTGTTGTTGTTGTTGTTGTTGTTGTTTATTTGACGTTGTTTTAGTATTGTTGTTTATTTGACATTGTTGTTGTTATTTATTTGACGATGTTGTGGGTGACATTATTGTTGTTGTTGTTTATTTGACGTTGTTGTTGTTGTTGTTTATTTGACGTAGTTGTTGTTGTTGTTGTTGTTTATTTGACGTTTTTGTTGTTGTTGATGTTGTTGTTGTTGTTGTATATTTGACGTTGATGTAGTTGTTATTGTTGTTGTTGTTTATTTGACATTATTGTTGTTGTTGTTTTTTATTTGAGGTTGTTGTTGTTGTTTATTTGACGTTGTTGTTGTTGACGGTGTTGTTGTTGTTATTGTTTATTTGACATTGTTGTTGTTCTTGTTATTGACGTTGTTGTTTTTTATTTGACGTTGTTGTTGTTGTTGTTCTTTATTTGACGTTGTTATTGTTTATTTGACGTTGTTGTTGTTGTTTATTTAACGTTGTTGTTGTTGACATTGTTGTTGTTATTGTTTATTTGATATTGTTGTTGTTGTTGTTGTTGTTTATTTGATGTAATTGTTGTTGTTGACGTTGTTGTTGTTGTTGTTTATTTGACGTTGTTGTTTTTGTTGTTGTTGTTGTTGTTTATTTGATGTAATTGTTGTTGTTGACGTTGTTGTTGTTGTTGTTGTTGTTTATTTGACGTTGTTATTGTTGTTGACGTTGTTGTTGTTGTTTATTTGACGTTGTTGTTGTTGTTGACATAGTTGTTGTTGTTGTTGTTGTTTATTTGACGATGTTGTTATTGTTGTTGACGTTGTTGTTGTTGTTATTTATTTGACGTTGTTGTTGTTGTTTATTTGACGTTGTTGTTGTTGTTTATTTGACGTTGTTGTTGTTGTTGTTTATTTAACGTTGTTGTTGTTGTTGTTGTTTATTTGACGTTGTTATTGTTGTTGTTGTTTATTTGACGTTGTTGTTGTTGTTGACGTTGTTGTTGTTTTTTTGTTTATTTGATGTTGTTGTTGTTGTTGACATAGTTGTTGTTGTTTATTTCACGTTGTTGTTGTTGACGTTGTTGTTTTTTGACGTTGTTGTTGATGTTGTTGTTTATTTGACGTTGTTGTTGTTGTTGACGTTGTTGTTGTTGTTGTTGTTTATTTGACATTGTTGTTGTTGTTGTTGACGTTGTTGTTGTTTATTTGACATTGTTGTAGTTGTTGTTGTTCTGTATATGATGTTGTTGTTGTTTATTTGACGTTGTTGTTGTTGACGTTGTTGTTGTTGTTATTGTTTATTTGGCGTTGTTGTTGTTGTTGTTTATTTGACGTAGTTGTTGTTGTTGACATTGTTGTTGTTGTTGTTTATTTGACGTTTTTGTTGTTGTTGAAGTTGTTGTTGTTGTTGTTGTATATTTGACGTTGTTGTAGTTGTTATTGTTGTTGTTGTTGTTTATTTAACATTGTTGTTGTTGTTGTTGTTTATTTGACGTTGTTGTTGTTGTTTATTTGATGTTGTTGTTGTTTATTTGACGTTGTTGTTGTTGACAGTGTTGTTGTTGTTGTTGTTGTTTATTTAACATTGTTGTTGTTATTGTTGTTGACGTTGTTGTTGTTTATTTGACATTGTTGTTGTTGTTGTTCTTTATTTGACGTTGTTATTGTTTATTTGACGTTGTTGTTGTTTATTTAACGTTGTTGTTGTTGACGTTGTTGTTGTTATTGTTTATTTGACGTTGTTGTTGTTGTTTATTTTTCGTAGTTGTTGTTGTTGATGTTGTTGTTGTTGTTGTTTATTTAACGTCGTTGTTGTTGTTGTTTATTTGACGTTGTTGTTGTTGACGGTGTTGTTGTTGTTATTTATTTGACATTGTTGTTGTTGTTGTTGTTGTTGTTTATTTGACGTTGTTGTTGTTGACGTTGTTGTTGTTGTTGTTGTTTATTTGACATTGTTGTTGTTGTTGACATAGTTGTTGTTGTTGTTGTTGTTTTTTATTTGACGTTTTTGTTGTTGTTGACGTTGTTGTTGTTGTTGTTTATTTGACATTGTTGTTGTTGTTGTTGTTGTTATTGTTTATTTGACGTTGTTGTTGTTGTTTATTTGGCGTTGTTGTTGTTGTATTTGACGTTGTTGTTGTTTATTTGACGTTGTTGTTGTTGTTGACGTTGTTGTTGTTGTTTATTTGACGTTGTTGTTGTTGTTGTTTATTTGACATTGTTGTTTTTGTTGACGTTGTTGTTGTTGTTGTTTATTTGACATTGTTGTTGTTGACGTTGTTGTTGTTGTTATTGTTTATTTGACATTGTTGTTGTTCTTGTTATTGACGTTGTTGTTTTTTATTTGACGTTGTTGTTGTTGTTGTTCTTTATTTGACGTTGTTATTGTTTATTTGACGTTGTTGTTGTTGTTTATTTAACGTTGTTGTTGTTGACATTGTTGTTGTTATTGTTTATTTGATATTGTTGTTGTTGTTGTTGTTGTTGTTTATTTGATGTAATTGTTGTTGTTGACGTTGTTGTTGTTGTTGTTTATTTGACGTTGTTGTTTTTGTTGTTGTTGTTGTTGTTTATTTGATGTAATTGTTGTTGTTGACGTTGTTGTTGTTGTTGTTGTTGTTGTTTATTTGACGTTGTTATTGTTGTTGACGTTGTTGTTGTTGTTGTTTATTTGACGTTGTTGTTGTTGTTGACATAGTTGTTGTTGTTGTTGTTGTTTATTTGACGATGTTGTTATTGTTGTTGACGTTGTTGTTGTTGTTATTTATTTGACGTTGTTGTTGTTGTTTATTTGACGTTGTTGTTGTTGTTTATTTGACGTTGTTGTTGTTGTTGTTTATTTAACGTTGTTGTTGTTGTTGTTTATTTGACGTTGTTATTGTTGTTGTTGTTTATTTGACGTTGTTGTTGTTGTTGACGTTGTTGTTGTTTTTTTGTTTATTTGATGTTGTTGTTGTTGTTGACATAATTGTTGTTGTTTATTTCACGTTGTTGTTGTTGACGTTGTTGTTTATTTGACGTTGTTGTTGTTGTTGTTGTTTATTTGACGTTGTTGTTGTTGTTGTTGTTTATTTGACATTGTTGTTGTTGTTGTTTATTTGACATTGTTGTTGTTGTTGACGGTGTTGTTGTTGTTGTTGTTGTTTATTTGACATTGTTGTTGTTGTTGTTGACGTTGTTGTTGTTTATTTGACATTGTTGTTGTTGTTGTTCTGTATATGATGTTGTTGTTGTTTATTTGACGTTGTTGTTGTTGACGTTGTTGTTGTTGTTATTGTTTATTTTGCGTTGTTGTTGTTGTTGTTGTTTATTTGACGTAGTTGTTGTTGTTGACGTTGTTGTTGTTGTTGTTTATTTGACGTTTTTGTTGTTGTTGAAGTTGTTGTTGTTGTTGTTGTATATTTGACGTTGTTGTAGTTGTTATTGTTGTTGTTGTTGTTTATTTAACATTGTTGTTGTTGTTGTTGTTTATTTGACGTTGTTGTTGTTGTTTATTTGATGTTGTTGTTGTTTATTTGACGTTGTTGTTGTTGACAGTGTTGTTGTTGTTGTTGTTGTTTATTTAACATTGTTGTTGTTGTTGTTGTTGACGTTGTTGTTGTTTATTTGACATTGTTGTTGTTGTTGTTCTTTATTTGACGTTGTTATTGTTTATTTGACGTTGTTGTTGTTTATTTAACGTTGTTGTTGTTGACGTTGTTGTTGTTATTATTTATTTGACGTTGTTGTTGTTGTTTATTTTTCGTAGTTGTTGTTGTTGATGTTGTTGTTGTTGTTGTTTATTTAACGTCGTTGTTGTTGTTGTTTATTTGACGTTGTTGTTGTTGTTGTTGTTGTTTATTTGACGTTGTTGTTGTTGACGTTGTTGTTGTTGTTGTTGTTTATTTGACGTTGTTGTTGTTGTTGACATAGTTGTTGTTGCTGTTGTTTATTTGACGTTTTTGTTGTTGTTGATGTTGTTGTTGTTTTCGTTGTTGTTTATTTGACGTTGTTGTAGTTGTTTAATTGACGTTGTTGTTATTGTTGTTTATTTGACGTTGTTGTTGTTGTTGTTATTGTTGTTGTTGTTGTTGTTTATTTGACGTTGTTGTTGTTCTTTATTTGACGTTGTTGTCGTTGTTGTTGTTTATTTGACGTTGTTGTTGTTGTTGACGTTGTTGTTGTTGTTGTTTATTTGACATTGTTGTTGTTGTTGTTATTGTTTATTTGACGTTGTTGATGTTGTTTATTTGGCGTTGTTGTTGTTATATTTGACGTTGTTGTTGTTTATTTGACGTTGTTGTTGTTGCTGACGTTGTTGTTGTTGTTTATTTGACGTTGTTGTTGTTGTTGTTTATTTGACATTGTTGTTTTTGTTGACGTTGTTGTTGTTGTTGTTTATTTGACATTGTTGTTGTTGACGTTGTTGTTGTTGTTTGTTTGACGTTGTTGTTGTTGTTGTTGTTTATTTGACGTTGTTGTTGTTGTTGACTTAGTTGTTGTTGTTGTTTATTTGACGTTGTTGTTGTTGTTGACGGTGTTGTTTATTTGACGTTGTTGTTATTGTTTATTTGACATTGTTATTGTTGTTTATTTGACGTTGTTGTTGTTATTTATTTGACATTGTTGTTGTTGTTGATGTTGTTGTTGTTGTTGTTGTTGTTTATTTGACATTGTTGTTGTTGTTGTTGTTTATTTGACGTTGTTGTTGTTGTTTATTTGACGTTGTTGTTGTTGATGGTGTTGTTGTTGTTGTTGTTGTTGTTGTTTATTTGACATTGTTGTTGTTCTTGTTATTGACGTTGTTGTTTTTTATTTGACGTTGTTGTTGTTGTTGTTCTTTATTTGACGTTGTTATTGTTTATTTGACGTTGTTGTTGTTGTTTATTTAACGTTGTTGTTGTTGACATTGTTGTTGTTATTGTTTATTTGATATTGTTGTTGTTGTTGTTGTTTATTTGATGTAATTGTTGTTGTTGACGTTGTTGTTGTTGTTGTTTATTTGACGTTGTTGTTGTTGTTGTTGTTGTTGTTGTTTATTTGATGTAATTGTTGTTGTTGACGTTGTTGTTGTTGTTGTTGTTTATTTCACGTTGTTGTTGTTGTTGACGTTGTTGTTGTTGTTGTTTATTTGACGTTGTTGTTGTTGTTGACATAGTTGTTGTTGTTGTTGTTGTTTATTTGACGATGTTGTTATTGTTGTTGACGTTGTTGTTGTTGTTATTTATTTGACGTTGTTGTTGTTGTTTATTTGACGTTGTTGTTGTTGTTTATTTGACGTTGTTGTTGTTGTTGACGTTGTTGTTGTTTTTTTGTTTATTTGATGTTGTTGTTGTTATTGACATAGTTGTTGTTGTTTATTTCACGTTGTTGTTGTTGACGTTGTTGTTGTTGTTGTTGTTTATTTGACGTTGTTGTTGTTGTTGACGTTGTTGTTGTTGTTGTTGTTTATTTGACATTGTTGTTGTTGTTGTTTATTTGACATTGTTGTTGTTGTTGACGGTGTTGTTGTTGTTGTTGTTTATTTGACATTGTTGTTGTTGTTGTTGACGTTGTTGTTGTTTATTTGACATTGTTGTTGTTGTTGTTCTTTATATGATGTTGTTGTTGTTTATTTGACGTTGTTGTTGTTGACGTTGTTGTTGTTGTTATTGTTTATTTGGCGTTGTTGTTGTTGTTGTTGTTTATTTGACGTAGTTGTTGTTGTTGACGTTGTTGTTGTTGTTGTTTATTTTACGTTTTTGTTGTTGTTGATGTTGTTGTTTTTGTTTTTGTTTATTTTACGTTGTTGTTGTTGTTTATTTGACGTTGTTGTTGTTTATTTGACGTTGTTGTTGTTGTTCTTTATTTGACGTTGTTATTGTTTATTTGACGTCGTTTTTGTTGTTTATTTGACGTTGTTGTTGTTGACGTTGTTGGTGTTTTTATTGTTTATTTGACGTTGTTGTTGTTTATTTGACGTAGTTGTTGTTTTTGTTGTTGTTGTTTATTTGACGTTTTTGTTGTTGTTGATGTTGTTGTTGTTGTTGTTGTTTATTTGACGTTGTTGTTGTTTATTTGACGGTGTTGTTGTTGTTGTTGTTTATTTAACGTTTTTGTTGTTGTTGATGTTGTTGTTGTTGTTGTTTATTTGACGTCGTTGTTGTTGTTGTTTATTTGACGTTGTTGTTGTTGACGGTGTTGTTGTTGTTATTTATTTGACATTGTTGTTGTTGTTGTTGTTTATTTGACGTTGTTGTTGTTGACGTTGTTGTTGTTGTTGTTTATTTGACGTTGTTGTTGTTGTTGACATAGTTGTTGTTGTTGTTGTTGTTTATTTGACGTTTTTGTTGTTGTTGATGTTGTTGTTGTTTTCGTTGTTGTTTATTTGACGTTGTTGTAGTTGTTTAATTGACATTGTTGTTATTGTTGTTTATTTGACGTTGTTGTTGTTGTTATTGTTGTTGTAGTTGTTGTTTATTTGACGTTGTTGTTGTTCTTTATTTGACGTTGTTGTCGTTGTTGTTGTTTATTTGACGTTGTTGTTGTTGTTGACGTTGTTGTTGTTGTTGTTTATTTGACATTGTTGTTGTTGTTGTTATTGTTTATTTGACGTTGTTGTTGTTGTTTATTTGGCGTTGTTGTTGTTGTATTTGACGTTGTTGTTGTTTATTTGACGTTGTTGTTGTTGTTGACGTTGTTGTTGTTGTTTATTTGACGTTGTTGTTGTTGTTGTTTATTTGACATTGTTGTTTTTGTTGACGTTGTTGTTGTTGTTGTTTATTTGACATTGTTGTTGTTGACGTTGTTGTTGTTGTTTATTTGACTTTGTTGTTGTTGTTGTTTATTTGACCTTGTTGTTGTTGTTGACTTAGTTGTTGTTGCTGTTTATTTGACGTTGTTGTTGTTGTTGACGGTGTTGTTTATTTGACGTTGTTGTTGTTGTTTATTTGACGTTGTTGTTGTTGTTTATTTGACGTTGTTGTTGTTATTTATTTGACATTGTTGTTGTTGTTGATGTTGTTGTTGTTGTTGTTGTTGTTTATTTGACATTGTTGTTGTTGTTGTTGTTGACGTTGTTGTTGTTGTTGTTGTTGTTGTTTATTTGATGTTGTTTTAGTATTGTTGTTTATTTGACATTGTTGTTGTTATTTATTTGACGTTGTTGTGGGTGACATTATTGTTGTTGTTGTTTATTTGACGTTGTTGTTGTTGGTTTTTATTTGACGTAGTTGTTGTTGTTGACGTTGTTGTTGTTTTTGTTTATTTGACGTTTTTGTTGTTGTTGATGTTGTTGTTGTTGTTGTATATTTGACGTTGATGTAGTTGTTATTGTTGTTGTTGTTTATTTGACATTATTGTTGTTGTTGTTGTTTATTTGACGTTGTTGTTGTTGTTTATTTAACGTTATTGTTGTTGTTTATTTGACGTTGTTGTTGTTGACGGTGTTGTTGTTGTTGTAGTTTATTTGACATTGTTGTTGTTCTTGTTATTGACGTTGTTGTTTTTTATTTGACGTTGTTGTTGTTGTTGTTCTTTATTTGACGTTGTTATTGTTTATTTGACGTTGTTGTTGTTGTTGTTTATTTAACGTTATTGTTGTTGACATTGTTGTTGTTATTGTTTATTTGATATTGTTGTTGTTGTTGTTGTTTATTTGATGTAATTGTTGTTGTTGACGTTGTTGTTGTTGTTGTTTATTTGACGTTGTTGTTGTTGTTGTTGTTTATTTGATGTAATTGTTGTTGTTGACGTTGTTGTTGTTGTTGTTGTTTATTTGACGTTGTTGTTGTTGTTGACGTTGTTGTTGTTGTTGTTGTTGTTTATTTGACGTTGTTGTTGTTGTTGACATAGTTGTTGTTGTTGTTGTTGTTTATTTGACGATGTTTTTATTGTTGTTGACGTTGTTGTTGTTGTTATTTATTTGACGTTGTTGTTGTTTTTATTTGACGTTGTTGTTGTTGTTTATTTGACGTTGTTGTTGTTGTTGTTTATTTAACGTTGTTGTTGTTGTTGTTTATTTGACGTTGTTATTGTTGTTGTTGTTTATTTGACGTTGTTGTTGTTGTTGACGTTGTTGTTGTTTTTTTGTTTATTTGATGTTGTTGTTGTTGTTGACATAGTTGTTGTTGTTTATTTCACGTTGTTGTTGTTGACGTTGTTGTTTATTTGACGTTGTTGTTGTTGTTGTTGTTTATTTGACGTTGTTGTTGTTGTTGACGTTGTTGTTGTTGTTGTTGTTTATTTGACATTGTTGTTGTTGTTGTTTATTTGACATTGTTGTTGTTGTTGACGGTGTTGTTGTTGTTGTTGTTGTTTATTTGACATTGTTGTTGTTGTTGTTGACGTTGTTGTTGTTTATTTGACATTGTTGTTGTTGTTGTTCTTTATATGATGTTGTTGTTGTTTATTTGACGTTGTTGTTGTTGACGTTGTTGTTGTTGTTATTGTTTATTTGGCGTTGTTGTTGTTGTTGTTGTTTATTTGACGTAGTTGTTGTTGTTGACGTTGTTGTTGTTGTTGTTTATTTTACATTTTTGTTGTTGTTGATGTTGTTGTTTTTGTTTTTGTTTATTTGACGTTGTTGTGGTTGTTTATTTGACGTTGTTGTTGTTTATTTGACGTTGTTGTTGTTGTTCTTTATTTGACGTTGTTATTGTTTATTTGACGTCGTTTTTGTTGTTTATTTGACGTTGTTGTTGTTGGCGTTGTTGGTGTTTTTATTGTTTATTTGACGTTGTTGTTGTTTATTTGACGTAGTTGTTGTTGTTGTTTATTTGACGTTTTTGTTGTTGTTGATGTTGTTGTTGTTGTTGTTGTTTATTTGACGTTGTTGTTGTATATTTGACGGTGTTGTTGTTGTTTATTTAACGTTTTTGTTGTTGTTGATGTTGTTGTTGTTGTTGTTTATTTGACGTCGTTGTTGTTGTTGTTTATTTGACGTTGTTGTTGTTGACGGTGTTGTTGTTGTTATTTATTTGACATTGTTGTTGTTGTTGTTGTTGTTTATTTGACGTTGTTGTTGTTGACGTTGTTGTTGTTGTTGTTTATTTGACGTTGTTGTTGTTGTTGACATAGTTGTTGTTGTTGTTGTTGTTGTTTATTTGACGTTTTTGTTGTTGTTGATGTTGTTGTTGTTTTCGTTGTTGTTTATTTGACGTTGTTGTAGTTGTTTAATTGACGTTATTGTTATTGTTGTTTATTTGACGTTGTTGTTGTTGTTGTTATTGTTGTTGTAGTTGTTGTTTATTTGACGTTGTTGTTGTTCTTTATTTGACGTTGTTGTCGTTGTTGTTGTTTATTTGACGTTGTTGTTGTTGTTGACGTTGTTGTTGTTGTTGTTTATTTGACATTGTTGTTGTTGTTGTTGTTATTGTTTATTTGACGTTGTTGTTGTTGTTTATTTGGCGTTGTTGTTGTTGTATTTGACGTTGTTGTTGTTTATTTGACGTTGTTGTTGTTGTTGACGTTGTTGTTGTTGTTTATTTGACGTTGTTGTTGTTGTTGTTTATTTGACATTGTTGTTTTTGTTGACGTTGTTGTTGTTGTTGTTTATTTGACATTGTTGTTGTTGACGTTGTTGTTGTTGTTTATTTGACGTTGTTGTTGTTGTTGACTTAGTTGTTGTTGTTGTTTATTTGACGTTGTTGTTGTTGTTGACGGTGTTGTTTATTTGACGTTGTTGTTGTTTATTTGACGTTGTTGTTGTTGTTTATTTGACGTTGTTGTTGTTATTTATTTGACATTGTTGTTGTTGTTGATGTTGTTGTTGTTGTTGTTGTTGTTGTTTATTTGACATTGTTGTTGTTGTTGTTGTTGACGTTGTTGTTGTTGTTGTTGTTGTTTATTTGATGTTGTTTTAGTATTGTTGTTTATTTGACATTGTTGTTGTTATTTATTTGACGTTGTTGTGGGTGACATTATTGTTGTTGTTGTTTATTTGACGTTGTTGTTGTTGTTGTTTATTTGACGTAGTTGTTGTTGTTGACGTTGTTGTTGTTGTTGTTTATTTGACGTTTTTGTTGTTGTTGATGTTGTTGTTGTTGTTGTATATTTGACGTTGATGTAGTTGTTATTGTTGTTGTTGTTTATTTGACATTATTGTTGTTGTTGTTGTTTATTTGACGTTGTTGTTGTTGTTTATTTGACGTTGTTGTTGTTGTTTATTTGACGTTGTTGTTGTTGACGGTGTTGTTGTTGTTGTTGTTTATTTGACATTGTTGTTGTTCTTGTTATTGACGTTGTTGTTTTTTATTTGACGTTGTTGTTGTTGTTGTTCTTTATTTGACGTTGTTATTGTTTATTTGACGTTGTTGTTGTTGTTGTTTATTTAACGTTGTTGTTGTTGACATTGTTGTTGTTATTGTTTATTTGATATTGTTGTTGTTGTTGTTGTTGTTTATTTGATGTAATTGTTGTTGTTGACGTTGTTGTTGTTGTTGTTTATTTGACGTTGTTGTTGTTGTTGTTGTTGTTGTTGTTTATTTGATGTAATTGTTGTTGTTGACGTTGTTGTTGTTGTTTATTTGACGTTGTTGTTGTTGTTGACGTTGTTGTTGTTGTTGTTTATTTGACGTTGTTGTTGTTGTTGACATAGTTGTTGTTGTTGTTGTTGTTTATTTGACGATGTTGTTATTGTTGTTGACGTTGTTGTTGTTGTTATTTATTTGATGTTGTTGTTGTTGTTTATTTGACGTTGTTGTTGTTGTTTATTTGACGTTGTTGTTGTTGTTGTTTATTTAACGTTGTTGTTGTTGTTGTTTATTTGACATTGTTATTGTTGTTGTTGTTTATTTGACGTTGTTGTTGTTGTTGACATTGTTGTTGTTTTTTTGTTTATTTGATGTTGTTGTTGTTGTTGACATAGTTGTTGTTGTTTATTTCACGTTGTTGTTGTTGACGTTGTTGTTTATTTGACGTTGTTGTTGTTGTTGTTGTTGTTTATTTGACGTTGTTGTTGTTGTTGACGTTGTTGTTGTTGTTGTTGTTGTTGTTTATTTGACATTGTTGTTGTTGTTGTTTATTTGACATTGTTGTTGTTGTTGACGGTGTTGTTGTTGTTGTTGTTGTTTATTTGACATTGTTGTTGTTGTTGTTGACGTTGTTGTTGTTTATTTGACATTGTTGTTGTTGTTGTTCTTTATATGATGTTGTTGTTGTTTATTTGACGTTGTTTATTTGACGTTGTTGTTGTTGTTATTGTTTATTTGGCGTTGTTGTTGTTGTTGTTTATTTGACGTAGTTGTTGTTGTTGACGTTGTTGTTGTTGTTGTTTATTTTACGTTTTTGTTGTTGTTGATGTTGTTGTTTTTGTTTTTGTTTATTTGACGTTGTTGTTGTTGTTTATTTGACGTTGTTGTTGTTGTTTATTTGACGTTGTTGTTGTTTATTTGACGTTGTTGTTGTTGTTCTTTATTTGACGTTGTTATTGTTTATTTGACGTCGTTTTTGTTGTTGTTGTTGTTGTTTATTTGACGTTTTTGTTGTTGTTGATGTTGTTGTTGTTGTTGTTGTTTATTTGACGTTGTTGTTGTTTATTTGACGGTGTTGTTGTTGTTGTTGTTGTTTATTTGACATTGTTATTGTTGTTGTTGTTTATTTGACGTTGTTGTTGTTGTTGTTGACGTTGGTGTTGTTGTTATTTATTTGATGTTGTTGTTGTTGACATGGTTGTTGTGGTTTATTTCACGTTGTTGTTATTATTGACGTTGTTGTTTATTTGACGTTGTTGTTGTTTATTTGACGTTGTTGTTGTTGTTGTTGTTGACGTTGTTGTTGTTTATTTGACATTGTTGTTCTTTATTTGACATTGTTGTTCTTTATTTGACATTGTTGTTGTTGTTGACGGTGTTGTTGTTGTTTATTTGACATTGTTGTTGTTGTTGTTTATTTGACGTTGTTGTTGTTGTTGACGTTGTTATTGTTGTTAATGTTTATTTGACGTTTTTGTTGTTGTTGACATAGTTGTTATTGTTATTGTTTATTTGACGTTGTTGTTGTTGTTGTTGTTGTTGAGGTTGTTGTTGTTGTTGTTGTTGTTTATTTGACGTTGTTGTTGTTGTTTATTTGACGTTGTTGTTGTTGTTGTTTATTTGACGGTGATGTTGTTGTTGTTTATTTGAAGTTGTTGTTGTTGTTGTTGTGGTTGTTGTTGTTTATTTGACGTTGTTGTTGTTGTTGTTGACGTTGTTGTTGTTGTTTATTTGATGTTGTTGTTGTTGTTGACATAGTTGTTGTTGTTGTTGTTGTTTATTTGACGATGTTGTTATTGTTGTTGACGTTGTTGTTGTTGTTATTTATTTGACGTTGTTGTTGTTGTTGTTGTTTATTTGACGTTGTTGTTGTTGTTGTTTATTTAACGTTGTTGTTGTTGTTGTTTATTTGACGTTGTTATTGTTGTTGTTTATTTGACGTTGTTGTTGTTGTTGACGTTGTTGTTGTTGTTGTTGTTTATTTGACGTTGTTGTTGTTGTTGTTGTTTATTTGACATTATTATTGTTGTTGACGGTGTTGTTGTTGTTGTTTATTTGACATTGTTGTTGTTGTTGTTGTTGACGTTGTTGTTGTTTATTTGACATTGTTGTTGTTGTTGTTCTTTATATGATGTTGTTGTTGTTTATTTGACGTTGTTGTTGTTGACGTTGTTGTTGTTGTTGTTATTGTTTATTTGGCATTGTTGTTGTTGTTGTTTATTTGACGTAGTTGTTGTTGTTGACGTTGTTGTTGTTGTTGTTTATTTTACGTTTTTGTTGTTGTTGATGTTGTTGTTTTTGTTTTTGTTTATTTTATGTTGTTGTTGTTGTTTATTTGACGTTGTTGTTGTTTATTTGACGTTGTTGTTGTTGTTCTTTATTTGACGTTGTTATTGTTTATTTGACGTTGTTTTTGTTGTTTATTTGATGTTGTTGTTGTTGACGTTGTTGGTATTTTTATTGTTTATTTGACGTTGTTGTTGTTTATTTGACGTAGTTGTTGTTTTTGTTGTTGTTGTTTATTTGACGTTTTTGTTGTTGTTGATGTTGTTGTTGTTGTTGTTGTTTAATTGACGTTGTTGTTGTTTATTTGACGGTGTTGTTGTTGTTGTTGTTTATTTAACGTTTTTGTTGTTGTTGATGTTGTTGTTGTTGTTGTTTATTTGACGTCGTTGTTGTTGTTGTTTATTTGACGTTGTTGTTGTTGACGGTGTTGTTGTTGTTATTTATTTGACATTGTTGTTGTTGTTGTTGTTTATTTGACGTTGTTGTTGTTGACGTTGTTGTTGTTGTTTATTTGACGTTGTTGTTGTTGTTGACATAGTTGTTGTTGTTGTTGTTGTTGTTTATTTGACGTTTTTGTTGTTGTTGATGTTGTTGTTGTTTTCGTTGTTGTTTATTTGACGTTGTTGTAGTTGTTTAATTGACATTGTTGTTATTGTTGTTTATTTGACGTTGTTGTTGTTGTTATTGTTCTTGTAGTTGTTGTTTATTTGACGTTGTTGTTGTTCTTTATTTGACGTTGTTGTCGTTGTTGTTGTTTATTTGACGTTGTTGTTGTTGTTGACGTTGTTGTTGTTGTTTATTTGACATTGTTGTTGTTGTTGTTGTTATTGTTTATTTGACGTTGTTGTTGTTGTTTATTTGGCGTTGTTGTTGTTGTATTTGACGTTGTTGTTGTTTATTTGACGTTGTTGTTGTTGTTGACGTTGTTGTTGTTGTTTATTTGACGTTGTTGTTGTTGTTGTTTATTTGACATTGTTGTTTTTGTTGACGTTGTTGTTGTTGTTGTTTATTTGACATTGTTGTTGTTGACGTTGTTGTTGTTGTTTATTTGACTTTGTTGTTGTTGTTGTTTATTTGACGTTGTTGTTGTTGTTGACTTAGTTGTTGTTGTTGTTTATTTGACGTTGTTGTTGTTGTTGACGGTGTTGTTTATTTGACGTTGTTGTTGTTGTTTATTTGACGTTGTTGTTGTTGTTTATTTGACGTTGTTGTTTTTATTTATTTGACATTGTTGTTGTTGTTGATGTTGTTGTTGTTGTTGTTTATTTGACATTGTTGTTGTTGTTGTTGTTGACGTTGTTGTTGTTGTTGTTGTTGTTGTTTATTTGATGTTGTTTTAGTATTGTTGTTTATTTGACATTGTTGTTGTTATTTATTTGACGTTGTTGTGGGTGACATTATTGTTGTTGTTGTTTATTTGACGTTGTTGTTGTTGGTTTTTATTTGACGTAGTTGTTGTTGTTGACGTTGTTGTTGTTGTTGTTTATTTGACGTTTTTGTTGTTGTTGTTGTTTATTTGACGTTGTTGTTGTTGTTTATTTAACGTTATTGTTGTTGTTTATTTGACGTTGTTGTTGTTGTTGACGGTGTTGTTGTTGTTGTAGTTTATTTGACATTGTTGTTGTTCTTGTTATTGACGTTGTTGTTTTTTATTTGACGTTGTTGTTGTTGTTGTTCTTTATTTGACGTTGTTATTGTTTATTTGACGTTGTTGTTGTTGTTGTTTATTTAACGTTATTGTTGTTGACATTGTTGTTGTTATTGTTTATTTGATATTGTTGTTGTTGTTGTTGTTGTTTATTTGATGTAATTGTTGTTGTTGACGTTGTTGTTGTTGTTGTTTATTTGACGTTGTTGTTGTTGTTGTTGTTGTTTATTTGATGTAATTGTTGTTGTTGACGTTGTTGTTGTTGTTGTTGTTTATTTGACGTTGTTGTTGTTGTTGACGTTGTTGTTGTTGTTGTTGTTTATTTGACGTTGTTGTTGTTGTTGACATAGTTGTTGTTGTTGTTGTTGTTTATTTGACGATGTTTTTATTGTTGTTGACGTTGTTGTTGTTGTTATTTATTTGACGTTGTTGTTGTTTTTATTTGACGTTGTTGTTGTTGTTTATTTGACGTTGTTGTTGTTGTTGTTTATTTAACGTTGTTGTTGTTGTTGTTTATTTGACGTTGTTATTGTTGTTGTTGTTTATTTGACGTTGTTGTTGTTGTTGACGTTGTTGTTGTTTTTTTGTTTATTTGATGTTGTTGTTGTTGTTGACATAGTTGTTGTTGTTTATTTCACGTTGTTGTTGTTGACGTTGTTGTTTATTTGACGTTGTTGTTGTTGTTGTTGTTTATTTGACGTTGTTGTTGTTGTTGACGTTGTTGTTGTTGTTGTTGTTTATTTGACATTGTTGTTGTTGTTGTTTATTTGACATTGTTGTTGTTGTTGACGGTGTTGTTGTTGTTGTTGTTGTTTATTTGACATTGTTGTTGTTGTTGACGTTGTTGTTGTTTATTTGACATTGTTGTTGTTGTTGTTCTTTATATGATGTTGTTGTTGTTTATTTGACGTTGTTGTTGTTGACGTTGTTGTTGTTGTTATTGTTTATTTGGCGTTGTTGTTGTTGTTGTTTATTTGACGTAGTTGTTGTTGTTGACGTTGTTGTTGTTGTTGTTTATTTTACATTTTTGTTGTTGTTGATGTTGTTGTTTTTGTTTTTGTTTATTTGACGTTGTTGTTATTGTTTATTTGACGTTGTTGTGGTTGTTTATTTGACGTTGTTGTTGTTTATTTGACGTTGTTGTTGTTGTTCTTTATTTGACGTTGTTATTGTTTATTTGACGTCGTTTTTGTTGTTTATTTGACGTTGTTGTTGTTGGCGTTGTTGGTGTTTTTATTGTTTATTTGACGTTGTTGTTGTTTATTTGACGTAGTTGTTGTTTTTGTTGTTGTTGTTTATTTGACGTTTTTGTTGTTGTTGATGTTGTTGTTGTTGTTGTTGTTTATTTGACGTTGTTGTTGTTTATTTGACGGTGTTGTTGTTGTTTATTTAACGTTTTTGTTGTTGTTGATGTTGTTGTTGTTGTTGTTTATTTGACGTCGTTGTTGTTGTTGTTTATTTGACGTTGTTGTTGTTGACGGTGTTGTTGTTGTTATTTATTTGACATTGTTGTTGTTGTTGTTGTTTATTTGACGTTGTTGTTGTTGACGTTGATGTTGTTGTTGTTTATTTGACGTTGTTGTTGTTGTTGACATAGTTGTTGTTGTTGTTGTTGTTGTTTATTTGACGTTTTTGTTGTTGTTGATGTTGTTGTTGATTTCGTTGTTGTTTATTTGACGTTGTTGTAGTTGTTTAATTGACGTTATTGTTATTGTTGTTTATTTGACGTTGTTGTTGTTGTTGTTATTGTTGTTGTAGTTGTTGTTTATTTGACGTTGTTGTTGTTGTTTATTTGACGTTGTTGTCGTTGTTGTTGTTTATTTGACGTTGTTGTTATTGTTGACGTTGTTGTTGTTGTTGTTTATTTGACATTGTTGTTGTTGTTGTTGTTATTGTTTATTTGACGTTGTTGTTGTTGTTTATTTGGCGTTGTTGTTGTTGTATTTGACGTTGTTGTTGTTTATTTGACGTTGTTGTTGTTGTTGACGTTGTTGTTGTTGTTTATTTGACGTTGTTGTTGTTGTTGTTTATTTGACATTGTTGTTTTTGTTGACGTTGTTGTTGTTGTTGTTTATTTGACATTGTTGTTGTTGACGTTGTTGTTGTTGTTTATTTGACTTTGTTGTTGTTGTTGTTTATTTGACGTTGTTGTTGTTGTTGACTTAGTTGTTGTTGTTGTTTATTTGACGTTGTTGTTGTTGTTGACGGTGTTGTTTATTTGACGTTGTTGTTGTTTATTTGACGTTGTTGTTGTTGTTTATTTGACGTTGTTGTTGTTATTTATTTGACATTGTTGTTGTTGTTGATGTTGTTGTTGTTGTTGTTGTTGTTGTTGTTTATTTGACATTGTTGTTGTTGTTGTTGTTGACGTTGTTGTTGTTGTTGTTGTTTATTTGATGTTGTTTTAGTATTGTTGTTTATTTGACATTGTTGTTGTTATTTATTTGACGTTGTTGTGGGTGACATTATTGTTGTTGTTGTTTATTTGACGTTGTTGTTGTTGTTGTTTATTTGACGTAGTTGTTGTTGTTGACGTTGTTGTTGTTGTTGTTGTTTATTTGACGTTTTTGTTGTTGTTGATGTTGTTGTTGTTGTTGTATATTTGACGTTGATGTAGTTGTTATTGTTGTTGTTGTTTATTTGACATTATTGTTGTTGTTGTTGTTTATTTGACGTTGTTGTTGTTGTTTATTTGACGTTGTTGTTGTTGTTTATTTGACGTTGTTGTTGTTGACGGTGTTGTTGTTGTTGTTGTTTATTTGACATTGTTGTTGTTCTTGTTATTGACGTTGTTGTTTTTTATTTGACGTTGTTGTTGTTGTTGTTCTTTATTTGACGTTGTTATTGTTTATTTGACGTTGTTGTTGTTGTTTATTTAACGTTGTTGTTGTTGACATTGTTGTTGTTATTGTTTATTTGATATTGTTGTTGTTGTTGTTGTTGTTGTTTATTTGATGTAATTGTTGTTGTTGACGTTGTTGTTGTTGTTGTTTATTTGACGTTGTTGTTGTTGTTGTTGTTGTTGTTTATTTGATGTAATTGTTGTTGTTGACGTTGTTGTTGTTGTTTATTTGACGTTGTTGTTGTTGTTGACGTTGTTGTTGTTGTTGTTTATTTGACGTTGTTGTTGTTGTTGACATAGTTGTTGTTGTTGTTGTTGTTTATTTGACGATGTTGTTATTGTTGTTGACGTTGTTGTTGTTGTTATTTATTTGATGTTGTTGTTGTTGTTTATTTGATGTTGTTGTTGTTGTTTATTTGACGTTGTTGTTGTTGTTGTTTATTTAACGTTGTTGTTGTTGTTGTTTATTTGACGTTGTTGTTGTTGTTTATTTGACGTTGTTGTTGTTGTTGACATTGTTGTTGTTTTTTTGTTTATTTGATGTTGTTGTTGTTGTTGACATAGTTGTTGTTGTTTATTTCACGTTGTTGTTGTTGACGTTGTTGTTTATTTGACGTTGTTGTTGTTGTTGTTGTTTATTTGACGTTGTTGTTGTTGTTGACGTTGTTGTTGTTGTTGTTGTTTATTTGACATTGTTGTTGTTGTTGTTTATTTGACATTGTTGTTGTTGTTGACGGTGTTGTTGTTGTTGTTGTTGTTTATTTGACATTGTTGTTGTTGTTGTTGACGTTGTTGTTGTTTATTTGACATTGTTGTTGTTGTAGTTCTTTATATGATGTTGTTGTTGTTTATTTGACGTTGTTGTTGTTGACGTTGTTGTTGTTGTTATTGTTTATTTGGCGTTGTTGTTGTTGTTGTTTATTTGACGTAGTTGTTGTTGTTGACGTTGTTGTTGTTGTTGTTTATTTTACGTTTTTGTTGTTGTTGATGTTGTTGTTTTTGTTTTTGTTTATTTGACGTTGTTGTTGTTGTTTATTTGACGTTGTTGTTGTTGTTTATTGGACGTTGTTGTTGTTTATTTGACGTTGTTGTTGTTGTTCTTTATTTGACGTTGTTATTGTTTATTTGACGTCGTTTTTGTTGTTGTTGTTGTTGTTTATTTGACGTTTTTGTTGTTGTTGATGTTGTTGTTGTTGTTGTTGTTTATTTGACGTTGTTGTTGTTTATTTGACGGTGTTGTTGTTGTTGTTGTTGTTTATTTGACATTGTTATTGTTGTTGTTGTTTATTTGACGTTGTTGTTGTTGTTGTTGACGTTGGTGTTGTTGTTATTTATTTGATGTTGTTGTTGTTGACATGGTTGTTGTGGTTTATTTCACGTTGTTGTTATTATTGACGTTGTTGTTTATTTGACGTTGTTGTTGTTTATTTGACGTTGTTGTTGTTGTTGTTGTTGACGTTGTTGTTGTTTATTTGACATTGTTGTTCTTTATTTGACATTGTTGTTCTTTATTTGACATTGTTGTTGTTGTTGACGGTGTTGTTGTTGTTTATTTGACATTGTTGTTGTTGTTGTTTATTTGACGTTGTTGTTGTTGTTGACGTTGTTATTGTTGTTAATGTTTATTTGACGTTTTTGTTGTTGTTGACATAGTTGTTATTGTTATTGTTTATTTGACGTTCTTGTTGTTGTTGTTGAGGTTGTTGTTGTTGTTGTTGTTGTTTATTTGACGTTGTTGTTGTTGTTGTTTATTTGACGTTGTTGTTGTTGTTGTTTATTTGACGGTGATGTTGTTGTTGTTTATTTGAAGTTGTTGTTGTTGTTGTTGTGGTTGTTGTTGTTTATTTGACGTTGTTGTTGTTGTTGTTGACGTTGTTGTTGTTGTTGTTTATTTTATGTTGTTGTTGTTGTTGACATAGTTGTTGTTGTTGTTGTTGTTTATTTGACGATGTTGTTATTGTTGTTGACGTTGTTGTTGTTGTTATTTATTTGACGTTGTTGTTGTTGTTGTTGTTTATTTGACGTTGTTGTTGTTGTTGTTTATTTAACGTTGTTGTTGTTGTTGTTGTTGTTTATTTGAAGTTGTTATTGTTGTTGTTGTTGTTTATTTGATGTTGTTGTTGTTGTTGACGTTGTTGTTGTTGTTGTTGTTGTTGTTGTTTATTTGATGTTGTTGTTGTTGTTATTTATTTGACGTTGTTGTTGTTGTTGTTTATTTCACGTTGTTGTTGTTAACGTTGTTGTTTATTTGACGTTGTTGTTGTTGTTTATTTGACGTTGTTGTTGTTGTTGTCGTTGTTGTTGTTGTTGTTGTTTATTTGACGTTGTTGTTGTTGTTGTTTATTTGACATTATTATTGTTGTTGACGGTGTTGTTGTTGTTGTTGTTTATTTGACATTGTTGTTGTTGTTGTTGTTGACGTTGTTGTTGTTTATTTGACATTGTTGTTGTTGTTGTTCTTTATATGATGTTGTTGTTGTTTATTTGACGTTGTTGTTGTTGACGTTGTTGTTGTTGTTATTGTTTATTTGGCGTTGTTGTTGTTGTTGTTGTTTATTTGACGTAGTTGTTGTTGTTGACGTTGTTGTTGTTGTTGTTTATTTTACGTTTTTGTTGTTGTTGATGTTGTTGTTTTTGTTTTTGTTTATTTTACGTTGTTGTTGTTGTTTATTTGACGTTGTTGTTGTTTATTTGACGTTGTTGTTGTTGTTCTTTATTTGACGTTGTTATTGTTTATTTGACGTCGTTTTTGTTGTTTATTTGACGTTGTTGTTGTTGACGTTGTTGGTGTTTTTATTGTTTATTTGACGTTGTTGTTGTTTATTTGACGTAGTTGTTGTTTTTGTTGTTGTTGTTTATTTGACGTTTTTGTTGTTGTTGATGTTGTTGTTGTTGTTGTTGTTTATTTGACGTTGTTGTTGTTTATTTGACGGTGTTGTTGTTGTTGTTGTTTATTTAACGTTTTTGTTGTTGTTGATGTTGTTGTTGTTGTTGTTGTTTATTTGACGTCGTTGTTGTTGTTGTTTATTTGACGTTGTTGTTGTTGACGGTGTTGTTGTTGTTATTTATTTGACATTGTTGTTGTTGTTGTTGTTTATTTGACGTTGTTGTTGTTGACGTTGTTGTTATTGTTGTTTATTTGACGTTGTTGTTGTTGTTGACATAGTTGTTGTTGTTGTTGTTGTTGTTTATTTGACGTTTTTGTTGTTGTTGATGTTGTTGTTGTTTTCGTTGTTGTTTATTTGACGTTGTTGTAGTTGTTTAATTGACATTGTTGTTATTGTTGTTTATTTGACGTTGTTGTTGTTGTTATTGTTGTTGTAGTTGTTGTTTATTTGACGTTGTTGTTGTTCTTTATTTGACGTTGTTGTCGTTGTTGTTGTTTATTTGACGGTGTTGTTGTTGTTGACGTTGTTGTTGTTGTTGTTTATTTGACATTGTTGTTGTTGTTGTTGTTATTGTTTATTTGACGTTGTTGTTGTTGTTTATTTGGCGTTGTTGTTGTTGTATTTGACGTTGTTGTTGTTTATTTGACGTTGTTGTTGTTGTTGACGTTGTTGTTGTTGTTTATTTGACGTTGTTGTTGTTGTTGTTTATTTGACATTGTTGTTTTTGTTGACATTGTTGTTGTTGTTGTTTATTTGACATTGTTGTTGTTGACGTTGTTGTTGTTGTTTATTTGACTTTGTTGTTGTTGTTGTTTATTTGACGTTGTTGTTGTTGTTGACTTAGTTGTTGTTGTTGTTTATTTGACGTTGTTGTTGTTGTTGTTGACGGTGTTGTTTATTTGACGTTGTTGTTGTTGTTTATTTGACGTTGTTGTTGTTGTTTATTTGACGTTGTTGTTGTTATTTATTTGACATTGTTGTTGTTGTTGATGTTGTTGTTGTTGTTGTTGTTTATTTGACATTGTTGTTGTTGTTGTTGTTGACGTTGTTGTTGTTGTTGTTGTTGTTGTTGTTGTTGTTTATTTGATGTTGTTTTAGTATTGTTGTTTATTTGACATTGTTGTTGTTATTTATTTGACGTTGTTGTGGGTGACATTATTGTTGTTGTTGTTTATTTGACGTTGTTGTTGTTGGTTTTTATTTGACGTAGTTGTTGTTGTTGACGTTGTTGTTGTTGTTGTTTATTTGACGTTTTTGTTGTTGTTGATGTTGTTGTTGTTGTTGTATATTTGACGTTGATGTAGTTGTTACTGTTGTTGTTGTTTATTTGACATTATTGTTGTTGTTGTTGTTTATTTGACGTTGTTGTTGTTGTTTATTTAACGTTATTGTTGTTGTTTATTTGACGTTGTTGTTGTTGACGGTGTTGTTGTTGTTGTAGTTTATTTGACATTGTTGTTGTTCTTGTTATTGACGTTGTTGTTTTTTATTTGACGTTGTTGTTGTTGTTGTTCTTTATTTGACGTTGTTATTGTTTATTTGACGTTGTTGTTGTTGTTGTTTATTTAACGTTATTGTTGTTGACATTGTTGTTGTTATTGTTTATTTGATATTGTTGTTGTTGTTGTTGTTTATTTGATGTAATTGTTGTTGTTGACGTTGTTGTTGTTGTTGTTTATTTGACGTTGTTGTTGTTGTTGTTGTTGTTTATTTGATGTAATTGTTGTTGTTGACGTTGTTGTTGTTGTTGTTGTTTATTTGACGTTGTTGTTGTTGTTGACGTTGTTGTTGTTGTTGTTGTTTATTTGACGTTGTTGTTGTTGTTGACATAGTTGTTGTTGTTGTTGTTGTTTATTTGACGATGTTTTTATTGTTGTTGACGTTGTTGTTGTTGTTATTTATTTGACGTTGTTGTTGTTTTTATTTGACGTTGTTGTTGTTGTTTATTTGACGTTGTTGTTGTTGTTGTTTATTTAACGTTGTTGTTGTTGTTTATTTGACGTTGTTATTGTTGTTGTTGTTTATTTGACGTTGTTGTTGTTGTTGACGTTGTTGTTGTTTTTTTGTTTATTTGATGTTGTTGTTGTTGTTGTTGACATAGTTGTTGTTGTTTATTTCACGTTGTTGGTTTTGACGTTGTTGTTTATTTGACGTTGTTGTTGTTGTTGTTGTTTATTTGACGTTGTTGTTGTTGTTGACGTTGTTGTTGTTATTGTTGTTTATTTGACATTGTTGTTGTTGTTGTTTATTTGACATTGTTGTTGTTGTTGACGGTGTTGTTGTTGTTGTTGTTGTTTATTTGACATTGTTGTTGTTGTTGTTGACGTTGTTGTTGTTTATTTGACATTGTTGTTGTTGTTGTTCTTTATATGATGTTGTTGTTGTTTATTTGACGTTGTTGTTGTTGACGTTGTTGTTGTTGTTATTGTTTATTTGGCGTTGTTGTTGTTGTTGTTTATTTGACGTAGTTGTTGTTGTTGACGTTGTTGTTGTTGTTGTTTATTTTACATTTTTGTTGTTGTTGATGTTGTTGTTTTTGTTTTTGTTTATTTGACGTTGTTGCTATTGTTTATTTGACGTTGTTGTGGTTGTTTATTTGACGTTGTTGTTGTTTATTTGACGTTGTTGTTGTTGTTCTTTATTTGACGTTGTTATTGTTTATTTGACGTCGTTTTTGTTGTTTATTTGACGTTGTTGTTGTTGGCGTTGTTGGTGTTTTTATTGTTTATTTGACGTTGTTGTAGTTTATTTGACGTAGTTGTTGTTTTTGTTGTTGTTGTTTATTTGACGTTTTTGTTGTTGTTGATGTTGTTGTTGTTGTTGTTGTTTATTTGACGTTGTTGTTGTTTATTTGACGGTGTTGTTGTTGTTTATTTAACGTTTTTGTTGTTGTTGATGTTGTTGTTGTTGTTGTTTATTTGACGTTGTTGTTGTTGTTGTTTATTTGACGTTGTTGTTGTTTACGGTGTTGTTGTTGTTATTTATTTGACATTGTTGTTGTTGTTGTTGTTGTTTATTTGACGTTGTTGTTGTTGACGTTGTTGTTGTTTATTTGACGTTGTTGTTGTTGTTGACATAGTTGTTGTTGTTGTTGTTGTTGTTTATTTGACGTTTTTGTTGTTGTTGATGTTGTTGTTGTTTTCGTTGTTGTTTATTTGACGTTGTTGTAGTTGTTTAATTGACGTTATTGTTATTGTTGTTTATTTGACGTTGTTGTTGTTGTTGTTATTGTTGTTGTAGTTGTTGTTTATTTGACGTTGTTGTTGTTCTTTATTTGACGTTGTTGTCGTTGTTGTTGTTTATTTGACGTTGTTGTTGTTGTTGACGTTGTTGTTGTTGTTTATTTGACATTGTTGTTGTTGTTGTTGTTATTATTTATTTGACGTTGTTGTTGTTGTTTATTTGGCGTTGTTGTTGTTGTATTTGACGTTGTTGTTGTTTATTTGACGTTGTTGTTGTTGTTGACGTTGTTGTTGTTGTTTATTTGACGTTGTTGTTGTTGTTGTTTATTTGACATTGTTGTTTTTGTTGACGTTGTTGTTGTTGTTGTTTATTTGACATTGTTGTTGTTGACGTTGTTGTTGTTGTTTATTTGACTTTGTTGTTGTTGTTGTTTATTTGACGTTGTTGTTGTTGTTGACTTAGTTGTTGTTGTTGTTTATTTGACGTTGTTGTTGTTGTTGACGGTGTTGTTTATTTGACGTTGTTGTTGTTTATTTGACGTTGTTGTTGTTGTTTATTTGACGTTGTTGTTGTTATTTATTTGACATTGTTGTTGTTGTTGATGTTGTTGTTGTTGTTGTTGTTGTTGTTTATTTGACATTGTTGTTGTTGTTGTTGTTGACGTTGTTGTTGTTGTTGTTGTTTATTTGATGTTGTTTTAGTATTGTTGTTTATTTGACATTGTTGTTGTTATTTATTTGACGTTGTTGTGGGTGACATTATTATTGTTGTTGTTTATTTGACGTTGTTGTTGTTGTTGTTTATTTGACGTAGTTGTTGTTGTTGACGTTGTTGTTGTTGTTGTTTATTTGACGTTTTTGTTGTTGTTGATGTTGTTGTTGTTGTTGTATATTTGACGTTGATGTAGTTGTTATTGTTGTTGTTGTTTATTTGACATTATTGTTGTTGTTGTTGTTTATTTGACGTTGTTGTTGTTGTTTATTTGACGTTGTTGTTGTTGTTTATTTGACGTTGTTGTTGTTGACGGTGTTGTTGTTGTTGTTGTTTATTTGACATTGTTGTTGTTCTTGTTATTGACGTTGTTGTTTTTTATTTGACGTTGTTGTTGTTGTTGTTCTTTATTTGACGTTGTTATTGTTTATTTGACGTTGTTGTTGTTGTTGTTTATTTAACGTTGTTGTTGTTGACATTGTTGTTGTTATTGTTTATTTGATATTGTTGTTGTTGTTGTTGTTGTTTATTTGATGTAATTGTTGTTGTTGACGTTGTTGTTGTTGTTGTTTATTTGACGTTGTTGTTGTTGTTGTTGTTGTTGTTGTTTATTTGATGTAATTGTTGTTGTTGACGTTGTTGTTGTTGTTTATTTGACGTTGTTGTTGTTGTTGACGTTGTTGTTGTTGTTGTTTATTTGACGTTGTTGTTGTTGTTGACATAGTTGTTGTTGTTGTTGTTGTTTATTTGACGATGTTGTTATTGTTGTTGACGTTGTTGTTGTTGTTATTTATTTGATGTTGTTGTTGTTGTTTATTTGACGTTGTTGTTGTTGTTTATTTGACGTTGTTGTTGTTGTTGTTTATTTAACGTTGTTGTTGTTGTTGTTTATTTGACGTTGTTGTTGTTGTTGACATTGTTGTTGTTTTTTTGTTTATTTGATGTTGTTGTTGTTGTTGACATAGTTGTTGTTGTTTATTTCACGTTGTTGTTGTTGACGTTGTTGTTTATTTGACGTTGTTGTTGTTGTTGTTGTTGTTTATTTGACGTTGTTGTTGTTGTTGACGTTGTTGTTGTTGTTGTTGTTTATTTGACATTGTTGTTGTTGTTGTTTATTTGACATTGTTGTTGTTGTTGACGGTGTTGTTGTTGTTGTTGTTGTTTATTTGACATTGTTGTTGTTGTTGTTGACGTTGTTGTTGTTTATTTGACATTGTTGTTGTTGTTGTTCTTTATATGATGTTGTTGTTGTTTATTTGACGTTGTTGTTGTTGACGTTGTTGTTGTTGTTATTGTTTATTTGGCGTTGTTGTTGTTGTTGTTTATTTGACGTAGTTGTTGTTGTTGACGTTGTTGTTGTTGTTGTTTATTTTACGTTTTTGTTGTTGTTGATGTTGTTGTTTTTGTTTTTGTTTATTTGACGTTGTTGTTGTTGTTTATTTGACGTTGTTGTTGTTGTTTATTTGACGTTGTTGTTGTTTATTTGACGTTGTTGTTGTTGTTCTTTATTTGACGTTGTTATTGTTTATTTGACGTCGTTTTTGTTGTTGTTGTTGTTGTTTATTTGACGTTTTTGTTGTTGTTGATGTTGTTGTTGTTGTTGTTGTTTATTTGACGTTGTTGTTGTTTATTTGACGGTGTTGTTGTTGTTGTTGTTGTTTATTTGACATTGTTATTGTTGTTGTTGTTTATTTGACGTTGTTGTTGTTGTTGTTGACGTTGGTGTTGTTGTTATTTATTTGATGTTGTTGTTGTTGACATGGTTGTTGTGGTTTATTTCACGTTGTTGTTATTATTGACGTTGTTGTTTATTTGACGTTGTTGTTGTTTATTTGACGTTGTTGTTGTTGTTGTTGTTGACGTTGTTGTTGTTTATTTGACATTGTTGTTCTTTATTTGACATTGTTGTTCTTTATTTGACATTGTTGTTGTTGTTGACGGTGTTGTTGTTGTTTATTTGACATTGTTGTTGTTGTTGTTTATTTGACGTTGTTGTTGTTGTTGACGTTGTTATTGTTGTTAATGTTTATTTGACGTTTTTGTTGTTGTTGACATAGTTGTTATTGTTATTGTTTATTTGACGTTGTTGTTGTTGTTGTTGAGGTTGTTGTTGTTGTTGTTGTTGTTTATTTGACGTTGTTGTTGTTGTTGTTTATTTGACGTTGTTGTTGTTGTTGTTTATTTGACGGTGATGTTGTTGATGTTTATTTGAAGTTGTTGTTGTTGTTGTTGTTGTGGTTGTTGTTGTTTATTTGACGTTGTTGTTGTTGTTGTTGACGTTGTTGTTGTTGTTGTTTATTTGATGTTGTTGTTGTTGTTGACATAGTTGTTGTTGTTGTTGTTGTTTATTTGACGATGTTGTTATTGTTGTTGACGTTGTTGTTGTTGTTATTTATTTGACGTTGTTGTTGTTGTTGTTGTTTATTTGACGTTGTTGTTGTTGTTGTTTATTTAACGTTGTTGTTGTTGTTGTTTATTTGAAGTTGTTATTGTTGTTGTTGTTGTTTATTTGACGTTGTTGTTGTTGTTGACGTTGTTGTTGTTGTTGTTGTTGTTGTTGTTGTTGTTGTTTATTTGATGTTGTTGTTGTTGTTATTTATTTGATGTTGTTGTTGTTGTTGTTTATTTCACGTTGTTGTTGTTAACGTTGTTGTTTATTTGACGTTGTTGTTGTTGTTTATTTGACGTTGTTGTTGTTGTTGACGTTGTTGTTGTTGTTGTTGTTTATTTGACGTTGTTGTTGTTGTTGTTTATTTGACATTATTATTGTTGTTGACGGTGTTGTTGTTGTTGTTGTTTATTTGACATTGTTGTTGTTGTTGTTGTTGACGTTGTTGTTGTTTATTTGACATTGTTGTTGTTGTTGTTCTTTATTTGACGTTGTTGTTGTTTATTTGACGTTGTTGTTGTTGTTGACGTTGTTGTTGTTGTTGTTTATTTGACGTTTTTGTTGTTGTTGATGTTGTTGTTGTTGTTGTATATTTGACGTTGATGTAGTTGTTATTGTTGTTGTTGTTTATTTGACATTATTGTTGTTGTTGTTGTTTATTTGACGTTGTTGTTGTTGTTTATTTGACGTTGTTGTTGTTGTTTATTTGACGTTGTTGTTGTTGACGGTGTTGTTGTTGTTGTTTATTTGACATTGTTGTTGTTCTTGTTATTGACGTTGTTGTTTTTTATTTGACGTTGTTGTTGTTGTTGTTCTTTATTTGACGTTGTTATTGTTTATTTGACGTTGTTGTTGTTGTTGTTTATTTAACGTTGTTGTTGTTGACATTGTTGTTGTTATTGTTTATTTGATATTGTTGTTGTTGTTGTTTATTTGATGTAATTGTTGTTGTTGACGTTGTTGATGTTGTTGTTTATTTGACGTTGTTGTTGTTGTTGTTGTTGTTGTTGTTGTTTATTTGATGTAATTGTTGTTGTTGACGTTGTTGTTATTGTTTATTTGACGTTGTTGTTGTTGACGTTGTTGTTGTTGTTGTTTATTTGACGTTGTTGTTGTTGTTGACATAGTTGTTGTTGTTGTTGTTGTTTATTTGACGATGTTGTTATTGTTGTTGACGTTGTTGTTGTTGTTATTTATTTGATGTTGTTGTTGTTGTTTATTTTACGTTGTTGTTGTTGTTTATTTGACGTTGTTGTTGTTTATTTGACGTTGTTGTTGTTGTTCTTTATTTGACGTTGTTATTGTTTATTTGACGTCGTTTTTGTTGTTTATTTGACGTTGTTGTTGTTGACGTTGTTGGTGTTTTTATTGTTTATTTGACGTTGTTGTTGTTTATTTGACGTAGTTGTTGTTTTTGTTGTTGTTGTTTATTTGACGTTTTTGTTGTTGTTGATGTTGTTGTTGTTGTTGTTGTTTATTTGACGTTGTTGTTGTTTATTTGACGGTGTTGTTGTTGTTGTTGTTTATTTAACGTTTTTGTTGTTGTTGATGTTGTTGTTGTTGTTGTTGTTTATTTGACGTCGTTGTTGTTGTTGTTTATTTGACGTTGTTGTTGTTGACGGTGTTGTTGTTGTTATTTATTTGACATTGTTGTTGTTGTTGTTGTTTATTTGACGTTGTTGTTGTTGACGTTGTTGTTATTGTTGTTTATTTGACGTTGTTGTTGTTGTTGACATAGTTGTTGTTGTTGTTGTTGTTGTTTATTTGACGTTTTTGTTGTTGTTGATGTTGTTGTTGTTTTCGTTGTTGTTTATTTGACGTTGTTGTAGTTGTTTAATTGACATTGTTGTTATTGTTGTTTATTTGACGTTGTTGTTGTTGTTATTGTTGTTGTAGTTGTTGTTTATTTGACGTTGTTGTTGTTCTTTATTTGACGTTGTTGTCGTTGTTGTTGTTTATTTGACGGTGTTGTTGTTGTTGACGTTGTTGTTGTTGTTGTTTATTTGACATTGTTGTTGTTGTTGTTGTTATTGTTTATTTGACGTTGTTGTTGTTGTTTATTTGGCGTTGTTGTTGTTGTATTTGACGTTGTTGTTGTTTATTTGACGTTGTTGTTGTTGTTGACGTTGTTGTTGTTGTTTATTTGACGTTGTTGTTGTTGTTGTTTATTTGACATTGTTGTTTTTGTTGACATTGTTGTTGTTGTTGTTTATTTGACATTGTTGTTGTTGACGTTGTTGTTGTTGTTTATTTGACTTTGTTGTTGTTGTTGTTTATTTGACGTTGTTGTTGTTGTTGACTTAGTTGTTGTTGTTGTTTATTTGACGTTGTTGTTGTTGTTGTTGACGGTGTTGTTTATTTGACGTTGTTGTTGTTGTTTATTTGACGTTGTTGTTGTTGTTTATTTGACGTTGTTGTTGTTATTTATTTGACATTGTTGTTGTTGTTGATGTTGTTGTTGTTGTTGTTGTTTATTTGACATTGTTGTTGTTGTTGTTGTTGACGTTGTTGTTGTTGTTGTTGTTGTTGTTGTTGTTGTTTATTTGATGTTGTTTTAGTATTGTTGTTTATTTGACATTGTTGTTGTTATTTATTTGACGTTGTTGTGGGTGACATTATTGTTGTTGTTGTTTATTTGACGTTGTTGTTGTTGGTTTTTATTTGACGTAGTTGTTGTTGTTGACGTTGTTGTTGTTGTTGTTTATTTGACGTTTTTGTTGTTGTTGATGTTGTTGTTGTTGTTGTATATTTGACGTTGATGTAGTTGTTACTGTTGTTGTTGTTTATTTGACATTATTGTTGTTGTTGTTGTTTATTTGACGTTGTTGTTGTTGTTTATTTAACGTTATTGTTGTTGTTTATTTGACGTTGTTGTTGTTGACGGTGTTGTTGTTGTTGTAGTTTATTTGACATTGTTGTTGTTCTTGTTATTGACGTTGTTGTTTTTTATTTGACGTTGTTGTTGTTGTTGTTCTTTATTTGACGTTGTTATTGTTTATTTGACGTTGTTGTTGTTGTTGTTTATTTAACGTTATTGTTGTTGACATTGTTGTTGTTATTGTTTATTTGATATTGTTGTTGTTGTTGTTGTTTATTTGATGTAATTGTTGTTGTTGACGTTGTTGTTGTTGTTGTTTATTTGACGTTGTTGTTGTTGTTGTTGTTGTTTATTTGATGTAATTGTTGTTGTTGACGTTGTTGTTGTTGTTGTTGTTTATTTGACGTTGTTGTTGTTGTTGACGTTGTTGTTGTTGTTGTTGTTTATTTGACGTTGTTGTTGTTGTTGACATAGTTGTTGTTGTTGTTGTTGTTTATTTGACGATGTTTTTATTGTTGTTGACGTTGTTGTTGTTGTTATTTATTTGACGTTGTTGTTGTTTTTATTTGACGTTGTTGTTGTTGTTTATTTGACGTTGTTGTTGTTGTTGTTTATTTAACGTTGTTGTTGTTGTTTATTTGACGTTGTTATTGTTGTTGTTGTTTATTTGACGTTGTTGTTGTTGTTGACGTTGTTGTTGTTTTTTTGTTTATTTGATGTTGTTGTTGTTGTTGTTGACATAGTTGTTGTTGTTTATTTCACGTTGTTGGTTTTGACGTTGTTGTTTATTTGACGTTGTTGTTGTTGTTGTTGTTGTTTATTTGACGTTGTTGTTGTTGTTGACGTTGTTGTTGTTATTGTTGTTTATTTGACATTGTTGTTGTTGTTGTTTATTTGACATTGTTGTTGTTGTTGACGGTGTTGTTGTTGTTGTTGTTGTTTATTTGACATTGTTGTTGTTGTTGTTGACGTTGTTGTTGTTTATTTGACATTGTTGTTGTTGTTGTTCTTTATATGATGTTGTTGTTGTTTATTTGACGTTGTTGTTGTTGACGTTGTTGTTGTTGTTATTGTTTATTTGGCGTTGTTGTTGTTGTTTATTTGACGTAGTTGTTGTTGTTGACGTTGTTGTTGTTGTTGTTTATTTTACATTTTTGTTGTTGTTGATGTTGTTGTTTTTGTTTTTGTTTATTTGACGTTGTTGCTATTGTTTATTTGACGTTGTTGTGGTTGTTTATTTGACGTTGTTGTTGTTTATTTGACGTTGTTGTTGTTGTTCTTTATTTGACGTTGTTATTGTTTATTTGACGTCGTTTTTGTTGTTTATTTGACGTTGTTGTTGTTGGCGTTGTTGGTGTTTTTATTGTTTATTTGACGTTGTTGTAGTTTATTTGACGTAGTTGTTGTTTTTGTTGTTGTTGTTTATTTGACGTTTTTGTTGTTGTTGATGTTGTTGTTGTTGTTGTTGTTTATTTGACGTTGTTGTTGTTTATTTGACGGTGTTGTTGTTGTTTATTTAACGTTTTTGTTGTTGTTGATGTTGTTGTTGTTGTTGTTTATTTGACGTTGTTGTTGTTGTTGTTTATTTGACGTTGTTGTTGTTTACGGTGTTGTTGTTGTTATTTATTTGACATTGTTGTTGTTGTTGTTGTTGTTTATTTGACGTTGTTGTTGTTGACGTTGTTGTTGTTTATTTGACGTTGTTGTTGTTGTTGACATAGTTGTTGTTGTTGTTGTTGTTGTTTATTTGACGTTTTTGTTGTTGTTGATGTTGTTGTTGTTTTCGTTGTTGTTTATTTGACGTTGTTGTAGTTGTTTAATTGACGTTATTGTTATTGTTGTTTATTTGACGTTGTTGTTGTTGTTGTTATTGTTGTTGTAGTTGTTGTTTATTTGACGTTGTTGTTGTTCTTTATTTGACGTTGTTGTCGTTGTTGTTGTTTATTTGACGTTGTTGTTGTTGTTGACGTTGTTGTTGTTGTTTATTTGACATTGTTGTTGTTGTTGTTGTTATTATTTATTTGACGTTGTTGTTGTTGTTTATTTGGCGTTGTTGTTGTTGTATTTGACGTTGTTGTTGTTTATTTGACGTTGTTGTTGTTGTTGACGTTGTTGTTGTTGTTTATTTGACGTTGTTGTTGTTGTTGTTTATTTGACATTGTTGTTTTTGTTGACGTTGTTGTTGTTGTTGTTTATTTGACATTGTTGTTGTTGACGTTGTTGTTGTTGTTTATTTGACTTTGTTGTTGTTGTTGTTTATTTGACGTTGTTGTTGTTGTTGACTTAGTTGTTGTTGTTGTTTATTTGACGTTGTTGTTGTTGTTGACGGTGTTGTTTATTTGACGTTGTTGTTGTTTATTTGACGTTGTTGTTGTTGTTTATTTGACGTTGTTGTTGTTATTTATTTGACATTGTTGTTGTTGTTGATGTTGTTGTTGTTGTTGTTGTTGTTTATTTGACATTGTTGTTGTTGTTGTTGTTGACGTTGTTGTTGTTGTTGTTGTTTATTTGATGTTGTTTTAGTATTGTTGTTTATTTGACATTGTTGTTGTTATTTATTTGACGTTGTTGTGGGTGACATTATTATTGTTGTTGTTTATTTGACGTTGTTGTTGTTGTTGTTTATTTGACGTAGTTGTTGTTGTTGACGTTGTTGTTGTTGTTGTTTATTTGACGTTTTTGTTGTTGTTGATGTTGTTGTTGTTGTTGTATATTTGACGTTGATGTAGTTGTTATTGTTGTTGTTGTTTATTTGACATTATTGTTGTTGTTGTTGTTTATTTGACGTTGTTGTTGTTGTTTATTTGACGTTGTTGTTGTTGTTTATTTGACGTTGTTGTTGTTGACGGTGTTGTTGTTGTTGTTGTTTATTTGACATTGTTGTTGTTCTTGTTATTGACGTTGTTGTTTTTTATTTGACGTTGTTGTTGTTGTTGTTCTTTATTTGACGTTGTTATTGTTTATTTGACGTTGTTGTTGTTGTTGTTTATTTAACGTTGTTGTTGTTGACATTGTTGTTGTTATTGTTTATTTGATATTGTTGTTGTTGTTGTTGTTGTTTATTTGATGTAATTGTTGTTGTTGACGTTGTTGTTGTTGTTGTTTATTTGACGTTGTTGTTGTTGTTGTTGTTGTTGTTGTTTATTTGATGTAATTGTTGTTGTTGACGTTGTTGTTGTTGTTTATTTGACGTTGTTGTTGTTGTTGACGTTGTTGTTGTTGTTGTTTATTTGACGTTGTTGTTGTTGTTGACATAGTTGTTGTTGTTGTTGTTGTTTATTTGACGATGTTGTTATTGTTGTTGACGTTGTTGTTGTTGTTATTTATTTGATGTTGTTGTTGTTGTTTATTTGACGTTGTTGTTGTTGTTTATTTGACGTTGTTGTTGTTGTTGTTTATTTAACGTTGTTGTTGTTGTTGTTTATTTGACGTTGTTGTTGTTGTTGACATTGTTGTTGTTTTTTTGTTTATTTGATGTTGTTGTTGTTGTTGACATAGTTGTTGTTGTTTATTTCACGTTGTTGTTGTTGACGTTGTTGTTTATTTGACGTTGTTGTTGTTGTTGTTGTTGTTTATTTGACGTTGTTGTTGTTGTTGACGTTGTTGTTGTTGTTGTTGTTTATTTGACATTGTTGTTGTTGTTGTTTATTTGACATTGTTGTTGTTGTTGACGGTGTTGTTGTTGTTGTTGTTGTTTATTTGACATTGTTGTTGTTGTTGTTGACGTTGTTGTTGTTTATTTGACATTGTTGTTGTTGTTGTTCTTTATATGATGTTGTTGTTGTTTATTTGACGTTGTTGTTGTTGACGTTGTTGTTGTTGTTATTGTTTATTTGGCGTTGTTGTTGTTGTTGTTTATTTGACGTAGTTGTTGTTGTTGACGTTGTTGTTGTTGTTGTTTATTTTACGTTTTTGTTGTTGTTGATGTTGTTGTTTTTGTTTTTGTTTATTTGACGTTGTTGTTGTTGTTTATTTGACGTTGTTGTTGTTGTTTATTTGACATTGTTGTTGTTGTTATTGTTTATTTGACGTTGTTGTTGTTGTTCTTTATTTGACGTTGTTATTGTTTATTTGACGTCGTTTTTGTTGTTGTTGTTGTTGTTTATTTGACGTTTTTGTTGTTGTTGATGTTGTTGTTGTTGTTGTTGTTTATTTGACGTTGTTGTTGTTTATTTGACGGTGTTGTTGTTGTTGTTGTTGTTTATTTGACATTGTTATTGTTGTTGTTGTTTATTTGACGTTGTTGTTGTTGTTGTTGACGTTGGTGTTGTTGTTATTTATTTGATGTTGTTGTTGTTGACATGGTTGTTGTGGTTTATTTCACGTTGTTGTTATTATTGACGTTGTTGTTTATTTGACGTTGTTGTTGTTTATTTGACGTTGTTGTTGTTGTTGTTGTTGACGTTGTTGTTGTTTATTTGACATTGTTGTTCTTTATTTGACATTGTTGTTCTTTATTTGACATTGTTGTTGTTGTTGACGGTGTTGTTGTTGTTTATTTGACATTGTTGTTGTTGTTGTTTATTTGACGTTGTTGTTGTTGTTGACGTTGTTATTGTTGTTAATGTTTATTTGACGTTTTTGTTGTTGTTGACATAGTTGTTATTGTTATTGTTTATTTGACGTTGTTGTTGTTGTTGTTGAGGTTGTTGTTGTTGTTGTTGTTGTTTATTTGACGTTGTTGTTGTTGTTGTTTATTTGACGTTGTTGTTGTTGTTGTTTATTTGACGGTGATGTTGTTGATGTTTATTTGAAGTTGTTGTTGTTGTTGTTGTGGTTGTTGTTGTTTATTTGACGTTGTTGTTGTTGTTGTTGACGTTGTTGTTGTTGTTGTTTATTTGATGTTGTTGTTGTTGTTGACATAGTTGTTGTTGTTGTTGTTGTTTATTTGACGATGTTGTTATTGTTGTTGACGTTGTTGTTGTTGTTATTTATTTGACGTTGTTGTTGTTGTTGTTGTTTATTTGACGTTGTTGTTGTTGTTGTTTATTTAACGTTGTTGTTGTTGTTGTTTATTTGAAGTTGTTATTGTTGTTGTTGTTGTTTATTTGACGTTGTTGTTGTTGTTGACGTTGTTGTTGTTGTTGTTGTTGTTGTTGTTGTTGTTGTTTATTTGATGTTGTTGTTGTTATTTATTTGATGTTGTTGTTGTTGTTGTTTATTTCACGTTGTTGTTGTTAACGTTGTTGTTTATTTGACGTTGTTGTTGTTGTTTATTTGACGTTGTTGTTGTTGTTGACGTTGTTGTTGTTGTTGTTGTTTATCTGACGTTGTTGTTGTTGTTGTTTATTTGACATTATTATTGTTGTTGACGGTGTTGTTGTTGTTGTTGTTTATTTGACATTGTTGTTGTTGTTGTTGTTGACGTTGTTGTTGTTTATTTGACATTGTTGTTGTTGTTGTTCTTTATTTGACGTTGTTGTTGTTTATTTGACGTTGTTGTTGTTGTTGACGTTGTTGTTGTTGTTGTTTATTTGACGTTTTTGTTGTTGTTGATGTTGTTGTTGTTGTTGTATATTTGACGTTGATGTAGTTGTTATTGTTGTTGTTGTTTATTTGACATTATTGTTGTTGTTGTTGTTTATTTGACGTTGTTGTTGTTGTTTATTTGACGTTGTTGTTGTTGTTTATTTGACGTTGTTGTTGTTGACGGTGTTGTTGTTGTTGTTGTTTATTTGACATTGTTGTTGTTCTTGTTATTGACGTTGTTGTTTTTTATTTGACGTTGTTGTTGTTGTTGTTCTTTATTTGACGTTGTTATTGTTTATTTGACGTTGTTGTTGTTGTTGTTTATTTAACGTTGTTGTTGTTGACATTGTTGTTGTTATTGTTTATTTGATATTGTTGTTGTTGTTGTTGTTTATTTGATGTAATTGTTGTTGTTGACGTTGTTGTTGTTGTTGTTTATTTGACGTTGTTGTTGTTGTTGTTGTTGTTGTTGTTGTTTATTTGATGTAATTGTTGTTGTTGACGTTGTTGTTATTGTTTATTTGACGTTGTTGTTGTTGACGTTGTTGTTGTTGTTGTTTATTTGACGTTGTTGTTGTTGTTGACATAGTTGTTGTTGTTGTTGTTGTTTATTTGACGATGTTGTTATTGTTGTTGACGTTGTTGTTGTTGTTATTTATTTGATGTTGTTGTTGTTGTTTATTTGACGTTGTTGTTGTTGTTTATTTGACGTTGTTGTTGTTGTTGTTTATTTAACGTTGTTGTTGTTGTTGTTTATTTGACGTTGTTATTGTTGTTGTTGTTTATTTGACGTTGTTGTTGTTGACATTGTTGTTGTTTTTTTGTTTATTTGATGTTGTTGTTGTTGTTGACATAGTTGTTGTTGTTTATTTCACGTTGTTGTTGTTGACGTTGTTGTTTATTTGACGTTGTTGTTGTTGTTGTTGTTTATTTGACGTTGTTGTTGTTGTTGACGTTGTTGTTGTTGTTGTTGTTTATTTGACATTGTTGTTGTTGTTGTTTATTTGACATTGTTGTTGTTGTTGACGGTGTTGTTGTTGTTGTTGTTGTTGTGTATTTGACATTGTTGTTGTTGTTGTTGACGTTGTTGTTGTTTATTTGACATTGTTGTTGTTGTTGTTCTTTATATGATGTTGTTGTTGTTTATTTGACGTTGTTGTTGTTGACGTTGTTGTTGTTGTTATTGTTTATTTGGCGTTGTTGTTGTTGTTGTTTATTTGACGTAGTTGTTGTTGTTGACGTTGTTGTTGTTGTTGTTTATTTTACGTTTTTGTTGTTGTTGATGTTGTTGTTTTTGTTTTTGTTTATTTGACGTTGTTGTTGTTGTTTATTTGACGTTGTTGTTGTTGTTGTTTATTTGACGTTGTTGTTGTTTATTTGACGTTGTTGTTGTTGTTCTTTATTTGACGTTGTTATTGTTTATTTGACGTCGTTTTTGTTGTTGTTGTTGTTGTTGTTTATTTGACGTTTTTGTTGTTGTTGATGTTGTTGTTGTTGTTGTTGTTGTTTATTTGACGTTGTTGTTGTTTATTTGACGGTGTTGTTGTTGTTGTTGTTTATTTGACATTGTTATTGTTGTTGTTGTTTATTTGACGTTGTTGTTGTTGTTGTTGACGTTGGTGTTGTTGTTATTTATTTGATGTTGTTGTTGTTGACATGGTTGTTGTGGTTTATTTCACGTTGTTGTTATTATTGACGTTGTTGTTTATTTGACGTTGTTGTTGTTTATTTGACGTTGTTGTTGTTGACGTTGTTGTTGTTTATTTGACATTGTAATTCTTTATTTGACATTGTTGTTGTTGTTGACGGTGTTGTTGTTGTTTATTTGACATTGTTGTTGTTGTTGTTTATTTGACGTTGTTGTTGTTGTTGACGTTGTTATTGTTGTTAATGTTTATTTGACGTTTTTGTTGTTGTTGACATAGTTGTTATTGTTATTGTTTATTTGACGTTGTTGTTGTTGTTGTTGAGGTTGTTGTTGTTGTTGTTGTTGTTTATTTGACGTTGTTGTTGTTGTTTATTTGACGTTGTTGTTGTTGTTGTTTATTTGACGTTGTTGTTGTTGTTTATTTGACGTTGTTGTTGTTGTTGTTTATTTGACGGTGATGTTGTTGTTGTTTATTTGAAGTTGTTGTTGTTGTTGTTGTGGTTGTTGTTTTTTATTTGACGTTGTTGTTGTTGTTGTTGACATTGTTGTTGTTGTTTATTTGATGTTGTTGTTGTTGTTGACATAGTTGTTGTTGTTGTTGTTGTTTATTTGACGATGTTGTTATTGTTGTTGACGTTGTTGTTGTTGTTATTTATTTGACGTTATTGTTGTTGTTGTTGTTGTTTATTTGACGTTGTTGTTGTTGTTGTTGTTTATTTAACGTTGTTGTTGTTGTTGTTTATTTGAAGTTGTTATTGTTGTTGTTGTTGTTTATTTGACGTTGTTGTTGTTGTTGACGTTGTTGTTGTTGTTGTTGTTGTTGTTTATTTGATGTTGTTGTTGTTGTTATTTATTTGACGTTGTTGTTGTTGTTGTTTATTTCACGTTGTTGTTGTTAACGTTGTTGTTTATTTGACGTTGTTGTTGTTGTTTATTTGACGTTGTTGTTGTTGTTGACGTTGTTGTTGTTGTTGTTGTTTATTTGACGTTGTTGTTGTTGTTGTTGTTTATTTGACATTATTATTGTTGTTGACGGTGTTGTTGTTGTTGTTGTTTATTTGACATTGTTGTTGTTGTTGTTGTTGACGTTGTTGTTGTTTATTTGACATTGTTGTTGTTGTTGTTCTTTATTTGACGTTGTTGTTGTTTATTTGACGTTGTTGTTGTTGTTGTTGTTTATTTGACGTTGTTGTTGTTGACGTTGTTGTTGTTGTTATTGTTTATTTGACGTTGTTGTTGTTGTTTATTTGACGTAGTTGTTGTTGTTGACGTTGTTGTTGTTGTTGTTTATTTTACGTTTTTGTTGTTGTTGATGTTGTTGTTGTTTTTGTTTTTGTTTATTTGACGTTGTTGTTGTTGTTTATTTGACGTTGTTATTGTTGTTTATTTGAAGTTGTTGTTGTTGTTGTTGTTTATTTGACGTTGTTATTGTTGTTTATTTGACGTTGTTGTTGTTGTTGTTGTTGTTTATTTGACATTGTTGTTGTTGTTGTTTATTTGACGTTATTGTTGTTTATTTGACATTGTTGTTGTTGTTATTAACGTTGTTGTTGTTGTTTATTTGACGTTGTTGTTGTTGTTTATTTGACATTGTTGTTGTTGTTATTGTTTATTTGACGTTGTTGTTGTTGTTTATTTGATGTTGTTGTTTTTGTTGTTGACGTTGTTGTTGTTGTTGTTGTTGTTGTTGTTTATTTGACGTTGTTGTTGTTGTTGTTGACGTTGTTGTTGTTGTTGTTGTTGTTTATTTGACATTGTTGTTGTTGTTGTTTATTTGACGTTGTTGTTGTTGTTGTTGACGTTGTTGTTGTTGTTTATTTGACATTGTTGTTGTTGTTGTTTATTTGACGTTGTTGTTGTTTATTTGACGTTTATTGTTGTTGTTGTTGTTGTTTATTTGACGTTGTTGTTGTTGTTGTTATTGTTTATTTGACGTTGTTGTTGTTGTTGTTATTGTTTATTTGACGTTGTTGTTGTTGTTTATTTGACGTAGTTGTTGTTGTTGTTGTTGTTTATTTGACGTTTTTGTTGTTGATGTTGTTGTTGTTTTCGTTGTTATTTATTAGACGTTGTTGTAGTTGTTTAATTGACGTTGTTGTTGTTGTTGTTTATTTGACGTTGTTGTTGTTGTTGTTTATTTGACGTTGTTGTTGTTGTTGACGGTGTTGTTGTTGTTGTTTATTTGACGTTGTTGTTGTTGTTTATTTGACGCTGTTGTTGTTTATTTGACATTGTTGTTGTTGTTGTTCTTTATATGATGTTGTTGTTATTTATTTGACGTTGTTGTTGTTGACGTTGTTGTTGTTGTTATTGTTTATTTGGCGTTGTTGTTGTTGTTTATTTGACGTAGTTGTTGTTGTTGACGTTGTTGTTGTTGTTTATTTTACGTTTTTGTTGTTGTTGATGTTGTTGTTTTTGTTTTTGTTTATTTGACGTTGTTGTTGTTGTTTATTTGACGTTGTTGTTGTTGTTTATTTGACGATGTTGTTATTTATTTGACGTTGTTGTTGTTGTTCTTTATTTGACGTTGTTATTGTTTATTTGACGTCGTTTTTGTTGTTTATTTGACGTTGTTGTTGTTGACAATGTTGGTATTTTAATTGTTTATTTGACGTTGTTGTTGTTTATTTGACGTAGTTGTTGTTGTTGTTGTTGTTGTTTATTTGACGTTTTTGTTGTTGTTGATGTTGTTGTTGTTGTTGTTGTTTATTTGACGTTGTTGTTGTTTATTTGACGGTGTTGTTGTTGTTGTTTATTTGACATTGTTATTGTTGTTGTTGTTTATTTGACGTTGTTGTTGTTGTTGACGTTGGTGTTGTTGTTATTTATTTGATGTTGTTGTTGTTGACATGGTTGTTGTGGTTTATTTCACGTTGTTGTTATTATTGACGTTGTTGTTTATTTGACGTTGTTGTTATTTATTTGACGTTGTTGTTGTTGTTGTTGTTGTTGACGTTGTTGTTGTTTATTTGACATTGTTGTTCTTTATTTGACATTGTTGTTGTTGTTGACGGTGTTGTTGTTGTTTATTTGACATTGTTGTTGTTGTTGTTGTTGTTGTTTATTTGACGTTGTTGTTGTTGTTGACGTTGTTGTTGTTGTTGTTGTTTATTTGACGTTTTTGTTGTTGTTGACATAGTTGTTATTGTTATTGTTTATTTGACGTTGTTGTTGTTGTTGTTTATTTGACGTTGTTGTTGTTGTTTATTTGACGTTGTTGTTGTTGTTGTTTATTTGACGGTGATGTTGTTGTTGTTTATTTGAAGTTGTTGTTGTTGTTGTTTATTTGACGTTGTTGTTGTTGTTGTTGACGTTGTTGTTGTTGTTGTTTATTTGAAGTTGTTGTTGTTGTTGACATAGTTGTTGTTGTTGTTGTTGTTTATTTGACGATGTTGTTATTGTTGTTGACGTTGTTGTTGTTATTTATTTGACGTTGTTGTTGTTGTTGTTGTTGTTTATTTGACGTTGTTGTTGTTGTTATTGTTGTTTATTTAACGTTGTTGTTGTTGTTGTTTATTTGAAGTTGTAATTGTTGTTGTTGTTGTTTATTTGACGTTGTTGTTGTTGTTGGCGTTGTTGTTGTTGTTGTTGTTGTTTATTTGATGTTGTTGTTGTTGTTATTTATTTGACGTTGTTGTTTTTGTTGTTTATTTCACGTTGTTGTTGTTAACGTTGTTGTTTATTTGATGTTGTTGTTGTTGTTTATTTGACGTTGTTGTTGTTGTTGACGTTGTTGTTGTTGTTGTTGTTTATTTGACGTTGTTGTTGTTGTTGTTTATTTGACATTATTATTGTTGTTGACGGTGTTGTTGTTGTTGTTTATTTGACATTGTTGTTGTTGTTGTTGTTGTTGTTGACGTTGTTGTTGTTTATTTGACATTGTTGTTGTTGTTGTTCTTTATTTGACGTTGTTGTTGTTTATTTGACGTTGTTGTTGTTGTTGTTGTTGTTGTTTATTTGACGTTGTTGTTGTTGACGTTGTTGTTGTTGTTATTGTTTATTTGACGTTGTTGTTGTTGTTTATTTGACGTAGTTGTTGTTGTTGACGTTGTTGTTGTTGTTGTTGTTTATTTTACGTTTTTGTTGTTGTTGATGTTGTTGTTGTTTTTGTTTATTTGACGTTGTTGTTGTTGTTTATTTGACGTTGTTGTTGTTGTTTATTTGACGTTGTTGTTGTTGTTGTTGTTTATTTGACATTGTTGTTGTTGTTTATTTGACGTTGTTGTTGTTTATTTGACATTGTTGTTGTTGTTATTAACGTTGCTGTTGTTGTTTATTTGACGTTGTTGTTGTTGTTTATTTGACATTGTTGTTGTTGTTATTGTTTATTTGACGTTGTTGTTGTTGTTTATTTGATGTTGTTGTTTTTGTTGTTGACGTTGTTGTTGTTGTTGTTGTTATTTATTTGACGTTGTTGTTGTTGTTGTTGATGTTGTTGTTGTTGTTGTTTATTTGACATTGTTGTTGTTGTTGTTTATTTGACGTTGTTGTTGTTGTTGTTGACGTTGTTGTTGTTGTTTATTTGACATTGTTGTTGTTGTTGTTGTTTATTTGACATTGTAGTTGTTTATTTGACGTTTATTGTTGTTTTTTATTTGACGTTGTTGTTGACGTTGTTGTTGTTGTTGTTGTTATTGTTTATTTGACGTTGTTGTTGTTTTTTATTTAACGTAGTTGTTGTTGTTAACGTTGTTGTTGTTGTTGTTGTTGTTTATTTGACGTTTTTGTTGTTGATGTTGTTGTTGTTTTCGTTGTTGTTTATTAGACGTTGTTGTAGTTGTTTAATTGACGTTGTTGTTGTTGTTGTTTATTTGACGTTGTTGTTGTTGTTGTTTATTTGACGTTGTTGTTGTTGTTATTGTTGTTGTTGTTGTTGTTTATTTGACGTTGTTGTTGTTGTTTATTTGACGCTGTTGTTGTTGTTGTTGTTGTTGTTGTTTATTTGACGCTGTTGTTGTTGTTGTTGTTGTTGTTGTTGTTGTTGTTGTTTATTTGACGTTGTTGTTGTTGTTGACGTTGTTGTTGTTGTTTATTTGACGTTGTTGTTGTTGTTTATTTGACATTGTTGTTGTTGTTGTTATTTTTTATTTGACGTTGTTGTTGTTGTTTATTTGGCGTTGTTGTTGTTGTTGTTGACGTTGTTGTTGTTGTTGTTTATTTGACGTTGTTGTTATTGATGTTGTTTTGGTTGTTGTTTATTTGACGTTGTTATTGTTGTTGTTTATTTGACGTTGTTGTTGTTGTTGTTGTTTATTTGAAGTTGTTGTTGTTGTTGTTTATTTGACGTTGTTGTTGTTGTTTATTTGACATTGTTGTTGTTGACGTTCTTTATTTGAAGTTGTTGTTGTTTATTTGACGTTGTTGTTGTTGTTGTTGTTTATTTGACGTTGTTGTTGTTGACGTTGTTGTTGTTGTTATTGTTTATTTGACGTTGTTGTTGTTGTTTATTTGACGTAGTTGTTGTTGTTGACGTTGTTGTTGTTGTTGTTTATTTTACGTTTTTGTTGTTGTTGATGTTGTTGTTGTTTTTGTTTTTGTTTATTTGACGTTGTTGTTGTTGTTTATTTGACGTTGTTATTGTTGTTTATTTGACGTTGTTGTTGTTGTTGTTGTTTATTTGACGTTGTTATTGTTGTTTATTTGACGTTGTTGTTGTTGTTGTTGTTGTTTATTTGACATTGTTGTTGTTGTTGTTTATTTGACGTTGTTGTTGTTTATTTGACATTGTTGTTGTTGTTATTAACGTTGTTGTTGTTGTTTATTTGACGTTGTTGTTGTTTATTTGACATTGTTGTTCTTGTTATTAACGTTGTTGTTGTTGTTTATTTGACGTTGTTGTTGTTGTTTATTTGACATTGTTGTTGTTGTTATTGTTTATTTGACGTTGTTGTTGTTGTTTATTTGATGTTGTTGTTTTTGTTGTTGACGTTGTTGTTGTTGTTGTTGTTGTTGTTTATTTGACGTTGTTGTTGTTGTTGTTGACGTTGTTGTTGTTGTTGTTGTTGTTTATTTGACATTGTTGTTGTTGTTGTTTATTTGACGTTGTTGTTGTTGTTGTTGACGTTGTTGTTGTTGTTTATTTGACATTGTTGTTGTTATTGTTTATTTGACGTTGTTGTTGTTTATTTGACGTTTATTGTTGTTGTTTATTTGACGTTGTTGTTGACGTTGTTGTTGTTGTTGTTATTGTTTATTTGACGTTGTTGTTGTTGTTGTTATTGTTTATTTGACGTTGTTGTTGTTGTTTATTTGACGTAGTTGTTGTTGTTGTTGTTGTTTATTTGACGTTTTTGTTGTTGATGTTGTTGTTGTTTTCGTTGTTGTTTATTAGACGTTGTTGTAGTTGTTTAATTGACGTTGTTGTTGTTGTTGTTTATTTGACGTTGTTGTTGTTGTTGTTGTTTATTTGACGTTGTTGTTGTTGTTGACGGTGTTGTTGTTGTTGTTTATTTGACGTTGTTGTTGTTGTTTATTTGACGCTGTTGTTGTTTATTTGACATTGTTGTTGTTGTTGTTCTTTATATGATGTTGTTGTTGTTTATTTGACGTTGTTGTTGTTGACGTTGTTGTTGTTGTTATTGTTTATTTGGCGTTGTTGTTGTTGTTTATTTGACGTAGTTGTTGTTGTTGACGTTGTTGTTGTTGTTGTTTATTTTACGTTTTTGTTGTTGTTGATGTTGTTGTTTTTGTTTTTGTTTATTTGACGTTGTTGTTGTTGTTTATTTGACGTTGTTGTTGTTGTTTATTTGACGATGTTGTTGTTTATTTGACGTTGTTGTTGTTGTTCTTTATTTGACGTTGTTATTGTTTATTTGACGTCGTTTTTGTTGTTTATTTGACGTTGTTGTTGTTGACATTGTTGGTGTTTTAATTGTTTATTTGACGTTGTTGTTGTTTATTTGACGTAGTTGTTGTTGTTGTTGTTGTTTATTTGACGTTTTTGTTGTTGTTGATGTTGTTGTTGTTGTTGTTGTTTATTTGACGTTGTTGTTGTTTATTTGACGGTGTTGTTGTTGTTGTTTATTTGACATTGTTATTGTTGTTGTTGTTTATTTGACGTTGTTGTTGTTGTTGTTGTTGACGTTGGTGTTGTTGTTATTTATTTGATGTTGTTGTTGTTGACATGGTTGTTGTGGTTTATTTCACGTTGTTGTTATTATTGACGTTGTTGTTTATTTGACGTTGTTGTTATTTATTTGACGTTGTTGTTGTTGTTGTTGTTGTTGACGTTGTTGTTGTTTATTTGACATTGTTGTTCTTTATTTGACATTGTTGTTGTTGTTGACGGTGTTGTTGTTGTTTATTTGACATTGTTGTTGTTGTTGTTGTTGTTGTTTATTTGACGTTGTTGTTGTTGTTGACGTTGTTGTTGTTGTTGTTGTTTATTTGACGTTTTTGTTGTTGTTGACATAGTTGTTATTGTTATTGTTTATTTGACGTTGTTGTTGTTGTTGTTGAGGTTGTTGTTGTTGTTGTTGTTGTTTATTTGACGTTGTTGTTGTTGTTTATTTGACGTTGTTGTTGTTGTTGTTTATTTGACGGTGATGTTGTTGTTGTTTATTTGAAGTTGTTGTTGTTGTTTATTTGACGTTGTTGTTGTTGTTGACGTTGTTGTTGTTGTTGTTTATTTGAAGTTGTTGTTGTTGTTGACATAGTTGTTGTTGTTGTTGTCGTTTATTTGACGATGTTGTTATTGTTGTTGACGTTGTTGTTGTTATTTATTTGACGTTGTTGTTGTTGTTGTTTATTTGACGTTGTTGTTGTTGTTATTGTTGTTTATTTAACGTTGTTGTTGTTGTTGTTTATTTGAAGTTGTTATTGTTGTTGTTGTTGTTTATTTGACGTTGTTGTTGTTGTTGACGTTGTTGTTGTTGTTGTTGTTGTTTATTTGATGTTGTTGTTGTTGTTATTTATTTGACGTTGTTGTTGTTGTTGTTTATTTCACGTTGTTGTTGTTAACGTTGTTGTTTATTTGACGTTGTTGTTGTTGTTTATTTGACGTTGTTGTTGTTGTTGACGTTGTTGTTGTTGTTGTTGTTGTTTATTTGACGTTGTTGTTGTTGTTGTTTATTTGACATTATTATTGTTGTTGACGGTGTTGTTGTTGTTGTTTATTTGACATTGTTGTTGTTGTTGTTGTTGTTGTTGACGTTGTTGTTGTTTATTTGACATTGTTGTTGTTGTTGTTCTTTATTTGACGTTGTTGTTGTTTATTTGACGTTGTTGTTGTTGTTGTTGTTTATTTGACGTTGTTGTTGTTGACGTTGTTGTTGTTGTTGTTATTGTTTATTTGACGTTGTTGTTGTTGTTTATTTGACGTAGTTGTTGTTGTTGACGTTGTTGTTGTTGTTGTTGTTTATTTTACGTTTTTGTTGTTGTTGATGTTGTTGTTGTTTTTGTTTATTTGACGTTGTTGTTGTTGTTTATTTGACGTTGTTGTTGTTGTTTATTTGACGTTGTTGTTGTTGTTGTTGTTTATTTGACATTGTTGTTGTTGTTTATTTGACGTTGTTGTTGTTTATTTGACATTGTTGTTGTTGTTATTAACGTTGCTGTTGTTGTTTATTTGACGTTGTTGTTGTTGTTTATTTGACATTGTTGTTGTTGTTGTTATTGTTTATTTGACGTTGTTGTTGTTGTTTATTTGATGTTGTTGTTTTTGTTGTTGACGTTGTTGTTGTTGTTGTTGTTATTTATTTGACGTTGTTGTTGTTGTTGTTGACGTTATTGTTGTTGTTGTTGTTTATTTGACATTGTTGTTGTTGTTGTTTATTTGACGTTGTTGTTGTTGTTGTTGACGTTGTTGTTGTTGTTTATTTGACATTGTTGTTGTTGTTGTTTATTTGACGTTGTAGTTGTTTATTTGACGTTTATTGTTGTTGTTTATTTGACGTTGTTGTTGACGTTGTTGTTGTTGTTGTTGTTATTGTTTATTTGACGTTGTTGTTGTTGTTTATTTAACGTAGTTGTTGTTGTTGACGTTGTTGTTGTTGTTGTTGTTTATTTGACGTTTTTGTTGTTGATGTTGTTGTTGTTTTCGTTGTTGTTTATTAGACGTTGTTGTAGTTGTTTAATTGACGTTGTTGTTGTTGTTGTTTATTTGACGTTGTTGTTGTTGTTGTTTATTTGACGTTGTTGTTGTTGTTGTTATTGTTGTTGTTGTTGTTGTTTATTTGACGTTGTTGTTGTTGTTTATTTGACGCTGTTGTTGTTGTTGTTGTTTATTTGACGCTGTTGTTGTTGTTGTTGTTGTTTATTTGACGTTGTTGTTGTTGTTGACGTTGTTGTTGTTTATTTGACGTTGTTGTTGTTGTTTATTTGACATTGTTGTTGTTGTTGTTATTTTTTATTTGACGTTGTTGTTGTTGTTTATTTGGCGTTGTTGTTGTTGTTGTTGACGTTGTTGTTGTTGTTGTTTATTTGACGTTGTTGTTATTGATGTTGTTTTTGTTGTTGTTTATTTGACGTTGTTATTGTTGTTGTTTATTTGACGTTGTTGTTGTTGTTGTTGTTTATTTGAAGTTGTTGTTGTTGTTGTTGTTTATTTGACGTTGTTGTTGTTGTTTATTTGACATTGTTGTTGTTGACGGTGTTGTTGTTGTTGTTTATTTGACGTTGTTGTTGTTGTTGTTTATTTGACGTTGTTGTTGTTGACGTTGTTGTTGTTGTTGTTTATTTGACGTTGTTGTTCTTGACATAGTTGTTATTGTTGTTGTTTATTTGATGTTGTTGTTGTTGTTGACGTTGTTGTTGTTGTTGTTTATTTGACGTTGTTGTTGTAGTTGACATAGTTGTTGTTGTTGTTGTTTATTTGACGTTGTTGTTGTTGTTGACGTTGTTGTTGTTGTTGTTTATTTGACGTTGTTGTTGTTGTTTATTTGACATTGTTGTTGTTGTTGTTTATTTGACATTGTTGTTGTTGTTGTTGTTGTTGACGTTGTTGTTGTTGTTTATTTGACTTTGTTGTTTTTGTTGTTTATTTGACGTTGTTGTTGTTGTTGTTGACTTAGTTGTTGTTGTTGTTTATTTGACATTGTTGTTTATTTGACGTTGTTGTTGTTGACGTTGTTGTTGTTGTTTATTTGACATTGTTGTTGTTATTTATTTGACATTGTTGTTGTTGTTGACGTTGTTGTTGTTGTTGTTGTTGTTGTTCTTTATTTGACATTGTTGTTGTTGTTGTTGACGTTGTTGTTGTTGTTGTTGTTTATTTGACGTTGTTGTTGTTGTTGTTGTTTATTTAACGTTGTTGTTGTTGTTGTTTATTTGAAGTTGTTATTGTTGTTGTTGTTGTTTATTTGACGTTGTTGTTGTTGTTGACGTTGTTGTTGTTGTTGTTGTTTATTTGACGTTGTTGTTGTTGTTGTTTATTTGACATTATTATTATTGTTGACGGTGTTGTTGTTGTTGTTGTTTATTTGACATTGTTGTTGTTGTTGTTGACGTTGTTGTTGTTTATTTGACATTGTTGTTGTTGTTGTTCTTTATTTGACGTTGTTGTTGTTTATTTGACGTTGTTGTTGTTGTTGTTGTTTATTTGACGTTGTTGTTGTTGATGTTGTTGTTGTTGTTATTGTTTATTTGACGTTGTTGTTGTTGTTTATTTGACGTAGTTGTTGTTGTTGACGTTGTTGTTGTTGTTGTTTATTTTACGTTTTTGTTGTTGTTGATGTTGTTGTTGTTTTTGTTTTTGTTTATTTGACGTTGTTGTTGTTGTTTATTTGACGTTGTTGTTGTTGTTTATTTGACGTTGTTGTTGTTGTTGTTGTTTATTTGACATTGTTGTTGTTGTTGTTTATTTGACGTTGTTGTTGTTTATTTGACATTGTTGTTGTTGTTATTAACGTTGCTGTTGTTGTTTATTTGACGTTGTTGTTGTTATTTATTTGACATTGTTGTTGTTGTTGTTATTGTTTATTTGACGTTGTTGTTGTTGTTTATTTGATGTTGTTATTTTTGTTGTTGACGTTGTTGTTGTTGTTGTTGTTATTTATTTGACGTTGTTGTTGTTGTTGTTGACGTTGTTGTTGTTGTTGTTGTTTATTTGACATTGTTGTTGTTGTTGTTTATTTGACGTTGTTGTTGTTGTTGTTGACGTTGTTGTTGTTGTTTATTTGACATTGTTGTTGTTGTTGTTGTTTATTTGACGTTGTAGTTGTTAATTTGACGTTTATTGTTGTTGTTTATTTGACGTTGTTGTTGACGTTGTTGTTGTTGTTGTTGTTGTTATTGTTTATTTGACGTTGTTGTTGTTGTTTATTTGACGTAGTTGTTGTTGTTGACGTTGTTGTTGTTGTTGTTTATTTGACGTTTTTGTTGTTGATGTTGTTGTTGTTTTCGTTGTTGTTTATTAAACGTTGTTGTAGTTGTTTAATTGACGTTGTTGTTGTTGTTGTTGTTTATTTGACGTTGTTGTTGTTGTTGTTTATTTGACGTTGTTGTTGTTGTTGTTATTTATGTTGTTGTTGTTGTTTATTTGACGTTGTTGTTGTTGTTTATTTGACGCTGTTGTTGTTGTTGTTGTTGTTTATTTAACGTTGTTGTTGTTGTTGACGTTGTTGTTGTTGTTTATTTGACGTTGTTGTTGTTGTTTATTTGACATTGTTGTTGTTGTTTTTATTTTTTATTTGACGTTGTTGTTGTTGTTTATTTGGCGTTGTTGTTGTTGTTGTTGACGCTGTTGTTGTTGTTGTTTATTTGACGTTGTTGTTATTGATGTTGTTTTTGTTGTTGTTTATTTGACGTTGTTATTGTTATTGTTTATTTGACGTTGTTGTTGTTGTTGTTGTTTATTTGAAGTTGTTGTTGTTGTTGTTTATTTGACGTTGTTGTTGTTGTTGTTTATTTGACATTGTTGTTGTTGACGGTGTTGTTGTTGTTGTTTATTTGACGTTGTTGTTGTTGTTGTTTATTTGACGTTGTTGTTGTTGACATTGTTGTTGTTGTTGTTGTTGTTTATTTGACGTTGTTGTTGTTGACATAGTTGTTATTGTTGTTGTTTATTTGATGTTGTTGTTGTTGACGTTTTTGTTGTTGTTGTTTATTTGACGTTGTTGTTGTAGTTGACATAGTTGTCGTTGTTGTTGTTTATTTGACGTTGTTGTTGTTGTTGACGTTGTTGTTGTTGTTGTTTATTTGACGTTGTTGTTGTTGTTTATTTGACATTGTTGTTGTTGTTGTTTATTTGACATTGTTGTTGTTGTTGTTGTTGACGTTGTTGTTGTTGTTTATTTGACTTTGTTGTTTTTGTTGTTTATTTGACGTTGTTGTTGTTGACTTAGTTGTTGTTGTTGTTTATTTGACGTTGTTGTTTATTTGACTTTGTTGTTGTTGTTGACGTTGTTGTTGTTGTTGTTGTTTATTTGACGTTGTTGTTGTTATTTATTTGACATTGTTGTTGTTGTTGACGTTGTTGTTGTTGTTGTTGTTCTTTATTTGACATTGTTGTTGTTGTTGTTGACGTTGTTGTTGTTGTTGTTGTTTATTTGACGTTGTTGTTGTTGTTGTTTATTTAACGTTGTTGTTGTTGTTGTTTATTTGAAGTTGTTATTGTTGTTGTTGTTGTTTATTTGACGTTGTTGTTGTTGTTGACGTTGTTGTTGTTGTTGTTGTTGTTGTTTATTTGATGTTGTTGTTGTTGTTATTTATTTGACGTTGTTGTTGTTGTTGTTTATTTCACGTTGTTGTTGTTAACGTTGTTGTTTATTTGACGTTGTTGTAGTTGTTTATTTGACGTTGTTGTTGTTGTTGACGTTGTTGTTGTTGTTGTTTATTTGACGTTGTTGTTGTTGTTGTTTATTTGACATTATTATTGTTGTTGACGGTGTTGTTGTTGTTGTTGTTTATTTGACATTGTTGTTGTTGTTGTTGACGTTGTTGTTGTTTATTTGACATTGTTGTTGTTGTTGTTGTTGTTCTTTATTTGACGTTGTTGTTGTTTATTTGACGTTGTTGTTGTTGTTGTTGTTTATTTGACGTTGTTGTTGTTGACGTTGTTGTTGTTGTTATTGTTTATTTGACGTTGTTGTTGTTGTTTATTTGACGTAGTTGTTGTTGTTGACGTTGTTGTTGTTGTTGTTTATTTTACGTTTTTGTTGTTGTTGATGTTGTTGTTGTTTTTGTTTTTGTTTATTTGACGTTGTTGTTGTTGTTTATTTGACGTTGTTGTTGTTGTTTATTTGACGTTGTTGTTGTTGTTGTTTATTTGACATTGTTGTTGTTGTTGTTTATTTGACGTTGTTGTTGTTTATTTGACATTGTTGTTGTTGTTATTAACGTTGCTGTTGTTGTTTATTTGACATTGTTGTTGTTGTTGTTATTGTTTATTTGACGTTGTTGTTGTTGTTTATTTGATGTTGTTATTTTTGTTGTTGACGTTGTTGTTGTTGTTGTTGTTGTTATTTATTTGACGTTGTTGTTGTTGTTGTTGACGTTGTTGTTGTTGTTGTTGTTTATTTGACATTGTTGTTGTTGTTGTTTATTTGACGTTGTTGTTGTTGTTGTTGACGTTGTTGTTGTTGTTTATTTGACATTGATGTTGTTGTTGTTGTTTATTTGACGTTGTAGTTGTTAATTTGACGTTTATTGTTGTTGTTTATTTGACGTTGTTGTTGACGTTGTTGTTGTTGTTGTTGTTGTTATTGTTTATTTGACGTTGTTGTTGTTGTTTATTTGACGTAGTTGTTGTTGTTGACGTTGTTGTTGTTGTTGTTTATTTGACGTTTTTGTTGTTGATGTTGTTGTTGTTTTCGTTGTTGTTTATTAAACGTTGTTGTAGTTGTTTAATTGACGTTGTTGTTGTTGTTGTTGTTTATTTGACGTTGTTGTTGTTGTTGTTTATTTGACGTTGTTGTTGTTGTTGTTATTTATGTTGTTGTTGTTGTTTATTTGACGTTGTTGTTGTTGTTTATTTGACGCTGTTGTTGTTGTTGTTGTTGTTTATTTAACGTTGTTGTTGTTGTTGACGTTGTTGTTGTTGTTTATTTGACGTTGTTGTTGTTGTTTATTTGACATTGTTGTTGTTGTTTTTATTTTTTATTTGACGTTGTTGTTGTTGTTTATTTGGCGTTGTTGTTGTTGTTGTTGACGCTTTTGTTGTTGTTGTTTATTTGACGTTGTTGTTATTGATGTTGTTTTTGTTGTTGTTTATTTGACGTTGTTATTGTTATTGTTTATTTGACGTTGTTGTTGTTGTTGTTGTTTATTTGAAGTTGTTGTTGTTGTTGTTTATTTGACGTTGTTGTTGTTGTTGTTTATTTGACATTGTTGTTGTTGACGGTGTTGTTGTTGTTGTTTATTTGACGTTGTTGTTGTTGTTGTTTATTTGACGTTGTTGTTGTTGACATTGTTGTTGTTGTTGTTGTTGTTTATTTGACGTTGTTGTTGTTGACATAGTTGTTATTGTTGTTGTTTATTTGATGTTGTTGTTGTTGACGTTGTTGTTGTTGTTGTTTATTTGACGTTGTTGTTGTAGTTGACATAGTTGTTGTTGTTGTTGTTTATTTGACGTTGTTGTTGTTGTTGACGTTGTTGTTGTTGTTGTTTATTTGACGTTGTTGTTGTTGTTTATTTGACATTGTTGTTGTTGTTGTTTATTTGACATTGTTGTTGTTGTTGTTGTTGACGTTGTTGTTGTTGTTTATTTGACTTTGTTGTTTTTGTTGTTTATTTGACGTTGTTGTTGTTGACTTAGTTGTTGTTGTTGTTTATTTGACGTTGTTGTTTATTTGACTTTGTTGTTGTTGTTGACGTTGTTGTTGTTGTTGTTGTTTATTTGACGTTGTTGTTGTTATTTATTTGACATTGTTGTTGTTGTTGACGTTGTTGTTGTTGTTGTTGTTCTTTATTTGACATTGTTGTTGTTGTTGTTGACGTTGTTGTTGTTGTTGTTGTTTATTTGACG
>OX451739.1:464885387-464912887 GCA_948472305.1 Vicia faba | reverse complement strand
ATTTGACGTTGTTGTTGTTGTTGTTATTTATGTTGTTGTTGTTATTTATTTGACGTTGTTGTTGTTGTTTATTTGACGTTGTTGTTGTTGTTGTTGTTGTTGTTTATTTAACGTTGTTGTTGTTGTTGACGTTGTTGTTGTTGTTTATTTGACGTTGTTGTTGTTGTTTATTTGACATTGTTGTTGTTGTTTTTATTTTTTATTTGACGTTGTTGTTGTTGTTTATTTGGCGTTGTTGTTGTTGTTGTTGACGTTGTTGTTGTTGTTGTTTATTTGACGTTGTTGTTATTGATGTTGTTTTTGTTGTTGTTTATTTGACGTTGTTATTGTTGTTGTTTATTTGACGTTGTTGTTGTTGTTGTTGTTTATTTGAAGTTGTTGTTGTTGTTTATTTGACGTTGTTGTTGTTGTTTATTTGACATTGTTGTTGTTGACGGTGTTGTTGTTGTTGTTTATTTGACGTTGTTGTTGTTGTTGTTGTTGTTTATTTGACGTTGTTGTTGTTGACGTTGTTGTTGTTGTTGTTTATTTGACGTTGTTGTTGTTGACATAGTTGTTATTGTTGTTGTTTATTTGATGTTGTTGTTGTTGTTGACGTTGTTGTTGTTGTTGTTTATTTGACGTTGTTGTTGTAGTTGACATAGTTGTTGTTGTTGTTGTTTATTTGACGTTGTTGTTGTTGTTGACGTTGTTGTTGTTGTTGTTTATTTGACGTTGTTGTTGTTGTTTATTTGACATTGTTGTTGTTGTTGTTTATTTGACATTGTTGTTGTTGTTGTTGTTGTTTATGTTGTTGTTGTTGTTTATTTGACTTTGTTGTTTTTGTTGTTTATTTGACGTTGTTGTTGTTGTTGTTGACTTAGTTGTTGTTGTTGTTTATTTGACGTTGTTGTTTATTTGACGTTGTTGTTGTTGTTGACGTTGTTGTTGTTGTTGTTTATTTGACGTTGTTGTTGTTATTTATTTGACATTGTTGTTGTTGTTGACGTTGTTGTTGTTGTTGTTGTTATTTATTTGACATTGTTGTTGTTGTTGACGTTGTTGTTGTTGTTGTTGTTCTTTATTTGACGTTGTTGTTGTTGTTGTTTATTTAACGTTGTTGTTGTTGTTGTTGTTTATTTGAAGTTGTTATTGTTGTTGTTGTTGTTTATTTGACGTTGTTGTTGTTGTTGACGTTGTTGTTGTTGTTGTTGTTGTTGTTTATTTGATGTTGTTGTTGTTGTTATTTATTTGACGTTGTTGTTGTTGTTGTTTATTTCACGTTGTTGTTGTTAACGTTGTTGTTTATTTGACGTTGTTGTTGTTGTTTATTTGACGTTGTTGTTGTTGTTGACGTTGTTATTGTTGTTGTTGTTTATTTGACGTTGTTGTTGTTGTTGTTTATTTGACATTATTATTGTTGTTGACGGTGTTGTTGTTGTTGTTGTTTATTTGACATTGTTGTTGTTGTTGTTGACGTTGTTGTTGTTTATTTGACATTGTTGTTGTTGTTGTTCTTTATTTGACGTTGTTGTTGTTTATTTGACGTTGTTGTTGTTGTTGTTGTTGTTGTTGACGTTGTTGTTGTTGTTATTGTTTATTTGACGTTGTTGTTGTTGTTTATTTGACGTTGTTGTTGTTGTTGACGTTGTTGTTGTTGTTGTTTATTTTACGTTTTTGTTGTTGTTGATGTTGTTGTTGTTTTTGTTTTTGTTTATTTGACGTTGTTGTTGTTGTTTATTTGACGTTGTTGTTGTTGTTTATTTGACGTTGTTGTTGTTGTTTATTTGACATTGTTGTTGTTGTTGTTTATTTGACGTTGTTGTTGTTTATTTGACATTGTTGTTGTTGTTATTAACGTTGCTGTTGTTGTTTATTTGACGTTGTTGTTGTTTATTTTACATTGTTGTTGTTGTTGTTATTGTTTATTTGACGTTGTTGTTGTTGTTTATTTGATGTTGTTGTTTTTGTTGTTGACGTTGTTGTTGTTGTTGTTGTTGTTTATTTGACGTTGTTGTTGTTGTTGTTGTTGTTGACGTTGTTGTTGTTGTTTATTTGACTTTGTTATTTTTGTTGTTTATTTGACGTTGTTGTTGTTGTTGTTGACTTAGTTGTTGTTGTTGTTTATTTGACGTTGTTGTTGTAGTTGACATAGTTGTTGTTGTTGTTGTTTATTTGACGTTGTTGTTGTTGTTGACGTTGTTGTTGTTGTTGTTTATTTGACGTTGTTGTTGTTGTTTATTTGACATTGTTGTTGTTGTTGTTTATTTGACATTGTTGTTGTTGTTGTTGTTGATGATGTTGTTGTTGTTGTTGTTTATTTGACTTTGTTGTTTTTGTTGTTTATTTGACGTTGTTGTTGTTGTTGTTTATTTGACGTTGTTGTTTATTTGACGTTGTTGTTGTTGTTGACGTTGTTGTTGCTGTTGACGTTGTTGTTGTTGTTGTTTATTTGACGTTGTTGTTGTTATTTATTTGACATTGTTGTTGTTGTTGACGTTGTTGTTGTTGTTGTTGTTGTTATTTATTTGACATTGTTGTTGTTGTTGACGTTGTTGTTGTTGTTGTTGTTGTTCTTTATTTGACGTTGTTGTTGTTGTTGTTTATTTAACGTTGTTGTTGTTGTTGTTTATTTGAAGTTGTTATTGTCGTTGTTGTTGTTTATTTGACGTTGTTGTTGTTGTTGACGTTGTTGTTGTTGTTGTTGTTGTTGTTGTTGTTTATTTGATGTTGTTGTTGTTGTTATTTATTTGACGTTGTTATTGTTGTTGTTTATTTCACGTTGTTGTTGTTAACGTTGTTGTTTATTTGACGTTGTTGTTGTTTATTTGACGTTGTTGTTGTTGTTGACGTTGTTGTTGTTGTTGTTTATTTGACATTATTATTGTTGTTGACGGTGTTGTTGTTGTTGTTGTTTATTTGACATTGTTGTTGTTGTTGTTGACGTTGTTGTTGTTTATTTGACATTGTTGTTGTTGTTGTTCTTTATTTAACGTTGTTTTTGTTTATTTGACGTTGTTGTTGTTGTTGTTTATTTGACGTTGTTGTTGTTGACGTTGTTGTTGTTGACGTTGTTGTTGTTGTTATTGTTTATTTGACGTTGTTGTTGTTGTTTATTTGACGTAGTTGTTGTTGTTGACGTTGTTGTTGTTGTTTATTTTACGTTTTTGTTGTTGTTGATGTTGTTGTTGTTTTTGTTTTTGTTTATTTGACGTTGTTGTTGTTGTTTATTTGACGTTGTTGTTGTTGTTTATTTGACGTTGTTGTTGTTGTTGTTGTTTATTTGACATTGTTGTTGTTGTTGTTGTTTATTTGACGTTGTTGTTGTTTATTTGACATTGTTGTTGTTGTTATTAACGTTGCTGTTGTTGTTTATTTGACGTTGTTGTTGTTATTTATTTGACATTGTTGTTGTTGTTGTTATTATTTATTTGACGTTGTTGTTGTTCTTTATTTGATGTTGTTATTTTTGTTGTTGACGTTGTTGTTATTGTTGTTATTTATTTGACGTTGTTGTTGTTGTTGACGTTGTTGTTGTTGTTTATTTGACATTGTTGTTGTTGTTGTTTATTTGACGTTGTTGTTGTTGTTGTTGACGTTGTTGTTGTTGTTTATTTGACATTGTTGTTGTTGTTGTTTATTTGACGTTGTAGTTGTTTATTTGACGTTTATTGTTGTTGTTTATTTGACGTTGTTGTTGACGTTGTTGTTGTTGTTCTTGTTATTGTTTATTTGACGTTGTTGTTGTTGTTTATTTGACGTAGTTGTTGTTGTTGACGTTGTTGTTGTTGTTGTTGTTTATTTGACGTTTTTGTTGTTGATCTTGTTGTTGTTTTCGTTGTTGTTTATTAGACGTTGTTGTAGTTGTTTAATTGACGTTGTTGTTGTTGTTTATTTGACGTTGTTGTTGTTGTTGTTGTTTATTTGACGTTGTTGTTGTTGTTGTTATTTATGTTGTTGTTGTTGTTTATTTGACGTTGTTGTTGTTGTTTATTTGACGCTGTTGTTGTTGTTGTTGTTTATTTAACGTTGTTGTTGTTGTTGACGTTGTTGTTGTTGTTTATTTGACGTTGTTGTTGTTGTTTATTTGACATTGTTATTGTTGTTTTTATTTTTTATTTGACGTTGTTGTTGTTGTTTATTTGGCGTTGTTGTTGTTGTTGTTGACGTTGTTGTTGTTGTTGTTTATTTGACGTTGTTGTTATTGATGTTGTTTTTGTTGTTGTTTATTTGACGTTGTTATTGTTGTTGTTTATTTGACGTTGTTGTTGTTGTTGTTGTTTATTTGAAGTTGTTGTTGTTGTTTATTTGACGTAGTTGTTGTTGTTGACGTTGTTGTTGTTGTTGTTTATTTGACGTTTTTGTTATTGTTGATGTTGTTGTTGTTGTTTATTTGACGTCGTTGTTGTTGTTGTTTATTTGACGTTGTTATTGTTGACGGTGTTGTTGTTGTTATTTATTTGACATTGTTGTTGTTGTTGTTGTTTATTTGACGTTGTTGTTGTTGTTGTTTATTTGATGTTGTTGTTGTTGTTGTTGACATAGTTGTTGTTGTTGTTGTTTATTTGGCGTTTTTGTTGTTGTTGATGTTGTTGTTGTTTTCGTTGTTGTTTATTTGACGTTGTTGTAGTTGTTTAATTGACGTTGTTGTTGTTGTTGTTGTTTATTTGACGTTGTTGTTGTTGTTGTTATTGTTGTTGTTGTTGTTGTTGTTTATTTGACGTTGTTGTTGTTGTTCTTTATTTGACGTTGTTGTTGTTGTTGTTTATTTGACGTTGTTGTTGTTGTTGTTATTTATGTTGTTGTTGTTGTTTATTTGACGTTGTTGTTGTTGTTTATTTGACGTTGTTGTTGTTGTTGTTGTTGTTGTTTATTTAACGTTGTTGTTGTTGTTGACGTTGTTGTTGTTGTTTATTTGACGTTGTTGTTGTTGTTTATTTGACATTGTTGTTGTTGTTTTTATTTTTTATTTGACGTTGTTGTTGTTGTTTATTTGGCGTTGTTGTTGTTGTTGTTGACGTTGTTGTTGTTGTTGTTGTTTATTTGACGTTGTTGTTATTGATGTTGTTTTTGTTGTTGTTTATTTGACGTTGTTATTGTTGTTGTTTATTTGACGTTGTTGTTGTTGTTGTTGTTGTTTATTTGAAGTTGTTGTTGTTGTTTATTTGACGTTGTTGTTGTTGTTTATTTGACATTGTTGTTGTTGACGGTGTTGTTGTTGTTGTTTATTTGACGTTGTTGTTGTTGTTGTTGTTTATTTGACGTTGTTGTTTATTTGACGTTGTTGTTGTTGACATAGTTGTTATTGTTGTTGTTTATTTGATGTTGTTGTTGTTGTTGACGTTGTTGTTGTTGTTGTTTATTTGACGTTGTTGTTGTAGTTGACATAGTTGTTGTTGTTGTTGTTTATTTGACGTTGTTGTTGTTGTTGACGTTGTTGTTGTTGTTGTTTATTTGACGTTGTTGTTGTTGTTTATTTGACATTGTTGTTGTTGTTGTTTATTTGACATTGTTGTTGTTGTTGTTGTTGTTTATGTTGTTGTTGTTGTTTATTTGACTTTGTTGTTTTTGTTGTTTATTTGACGTTGTTGTTGTTGTTGTTGACTTAGTTGTTGTTGTTGTTTATTTGACGTTGTTGTTTATTTGACGTTGTTGTTGTTGTTGACGTTGTTGTTGTTGTTGTTTATTTGACGTTGTTGTTGTTATTTATTTGACATTGTTGTTGTTGTTGACGTTGTTGTTGTTGTTGTTGTTGTTATTTATTTGACATTGTTGTTGTTGTTGACGTTGTTGTTGTTGTTGTTCTTTATTTGACGTTGTTGTTGTTGTTGTTTATTTAACGTTGTTGTTGTTGTTGTTTATTTGAAGTTGTTATTGTTGTTGTTGTTGTTTATTTGACGTTGTTGTTGTTGTTGACGTTGTTGTTGTTGTTGTTGTTGTTGTTTATTTGATGTTGTTGTTGTTGTTATTTATTTGACGTTGTTGTTGTTGTTGTTTATTTCACGTTGTTGTTGTTAACGTTGTTGTTTATTTGACGTTGTTGTTGTTGTTTATTTGACGTTGTTGTTGTTGTTGACGTTGTTATTGTTGTTGTTGTTTATTTGACGTTGTTGTTGTTGTTGTTTATTTGACATTATTATTGTTGTTGACGGTGTTGTTGTTGTTGTTTATTTGACATTGTTGTTGTTGTTGTTGACGTTGTTGTTGTTTATTTGACATTGTTGTTGTTGTTGTTCTTTATTTGACGTTGTTGTTGTTTATTTGACGTTGTTGTTGTTGTTGTTGTTTATTTGACGTTGTTGTTGTTGACGTTGTTGTTGTTGTTATTGTTTATTTGACGTTGTTGTTGTTGTTTATTTGACGTAGTTGTTGTTGTTGACGTTGTTGTTGTTGTTGTTTATTTTACGTTTTTGTTGTTGTTGATGTTGTTGTTGTTTTTGTTTTTGTTTATTTGACGTTGTTGTTGTTGTTTATTTGACGTTGTTGTTGTTGTTTATTTGACGTTGTTGTTGTTGTTGTTTATTTGACATTGTTGTTGTTGTTGTTTATTTGACGTTGTTGTTGTTTATTTGACATTGTTGTTGTTGTTATTAACGTTGCTGTTGTTGTTTATTTGACGTTGTTGTTGTTTATTTGACATTGTTGTTGTTGTTATTGTTTATTTGACGTTGTTGTTGTTGTTGTTTATTTGATGTTGTTGTTTTTGTTGTTGACGTTGTTGTTGTTGTTGTTGTTGTTTATTTGACGTTGTTGTTGTTGTTGTTGTTGTTGACGTTGTTGTTGTTTATTTGACGTTGTTGTTGTTGTTTATTTGACGTTGTTGTTGTAGTTGACATAGTTGTTGTTGTTGTTGTTTATTTGACGTTGTTGTTGTTGTTGACGTTGTTGTTGTTGTTGTTTATTTGACGTTGTTGTTGTTGTTTATTTGACATTGTTGTTGTTGTTGTTTATTTGACATTGTTGTTGTTGTTGTTGATGATGTTGTTGTTGTTGTTGTTTATTTGACTTTGTTGTTTTTGTTGTTTATTTGACGTTGTTGTTGTTGTTGTTTATTTGACGTTGTTGTTTATTTGACGTTGTTGTTGTTGTTGACGTTGTTGTTGCTGTTGACGTTGTTGTTGTTGTTGTTTATTTGACGTTGTTGTTGTTATTTATTTGACATTGTTGTTGTTGTTGACGTTGTTGTTGTTGTTGTTGTTGTTATTTATTTGACATTGTTGTTGTTGTTGACGTTGTTGTTGTTGTTGTTGTTGTTCTTTATTTGACGTTGTTGTTGTTGTTGTTTATTTAACGTTGTTGTTGTTGTTGTTTATTTGAAGTTGTTATTGTCGTTGTTGTTGTTTATTTGACGTTGTTGTTGTTGTTGACGTTGTTGTTGTTGTTGTTGTTGTTGTTGTTGTTTATTTGATGTTGTTGTTGTTGTTATTTATTTGACGTTGTTATTGTTGTTGTTTATTTCACGTTGTTGTTGTTAACGTTGTTGTTTATTTGACGTTGTTGTTGTTTATTTGACGTTGTTGTTGTTGTTGACGTTGTTGTTGTTGTTGTTTATTTGACATTATTATTGTTGTTGACGGTGTTGTTGTTGTTGTTGTTTATTTGACATTGTTGTTGTTGTTGTTGACGTTGTTGTTGTTTATTTGACATTGTTGTTGTTGTTGTTCTTTATTTAACGTTGTTTTTGTTTATTTGACGTTGTTGTTGTTGTTGTTTATTTGACGTTGTTGTTGTTGACGTTGTTGTTGTTGACGTTGTTGTTGTTGTTATTGTTTATTTGACGTTGTTGTTGTTGTTTATTTGACGTAGTTGTTGTTGTTGACGTTGTTGTTGTTGTTTATTTTACGTTTTTGTTGTTGTTGATGTTGTTGTTGTTTTTGTTTTTGTTTATTTGACGTTGTTGTTGTTGTTTATTTGACGTTGTTGTTGTTGTTTATTTGACGTTGTTGTTGTTGTTGTTGTTTATTTGACATTGTTGTTGTTGTTGTTGTTTATTTGACGTTGTTGTTGTTTATTTGACATTGTTGTTGTTGTTATTAACGTTGCTGTTGTTGTTTATTTGACGTTGTTGTTGTTATTTATTTGACATTGTTGTTGTTGTTGTTATTATTTATTTGACGTTGTTGTTGTTCTTTATTTGATGTTGTTATTTTTGTTGTTGACGTTGTTGTTATTGTTGTTATTTATTTGACGTTGTTGTTGTTGTTGACGTTGTTGTTGTTGTTTATTTGACATTGTTGTTGTTGTTGTTTATTTGACGTTGTTGTTGTTGTTGTTGACGTTGTTGTTGTTGTTTATTTGACATTGTTGTTGTTGTTGTTTATTTGACGTTGTAGTTGTTTATTTGACGTTTATTGTTGTTGTTTATTTGACGTTGTTGTTGACGTTGTTGTTGTTGTTCTTGTTATTGTTTATTTGACGTTGTTGTTGTTGTTTATTTGACGTAGTTGTTGTTGTTGACGTTGTTGTTGTTGTTGTTGTTTATTTGACGTTTTTGTTGTTGATCTTGTTGTTGTTTTCGTTGTTGTTTATTAGACGTTGTTGTAGTTGTTTAATTGACGTTGTTGTTGTTGTTTATTTGACGTTGTTGTTGTTGTTGTTGTTTATTTGACGTTGTTGTTGTTGTTGTTATTTATGTTGTTGTTGTTGTTTATTTGACGTTGTTGTTGTTGTTTATTTGACGCTGTTGTTGTTGTTGTTGTTTATTTAACGTTGTTGTTGTTGTTGACGTTGTTGTTGTTGTTTATTTGACGTTGTTGTTGTTGTTTATTTGACATTGTTATTGTTGTTTTTATTTTTTATTTGACGTTGTTGTTGTTGTTTATTTGGCGTTGTTGTTGTTGTTGTTGACGTTGTTGTTGTTGTTGTTTATTTGACGTTGTTGTTATTGATGTTGTTTTTGTTGTTGTTTATTTGACGTTGTTATTGTTGTTGTTTATTTGACGTTGTTGTTGTTGTTGTTGTTTATTTGAAGTTGTTGTTGTTGTTTATTTGACGTAGTTGTTGTTGTTGACGTTGTTGTTGTTGTTGTTTATTTGACGTTTTTGTTATTGTTGATGTTGTTGTTGTTGTTTATTTGACGTCGTTGTTGTTGTTGTTTATTTGACGTTGTTATTGTTGACGGTGTTGTTGTTGTTATTTATTTGACATTGTTGTTGTTGTTGTTGTTTATTTGACGTTGTTGTTGTTGTTGTTTATTTGATGTTGTTGTTGTTGTTGTTGACATAGTTGTTGTTGTTGTTGTTTATTTGGCGTTTTTGTTGTTGTTGATGTTGTTGTTGTTTTCGTTGTTGTTTATTTGACGTTGTTGTAGTTGTTTAATTGACGTTGTTGTTGTTGTTGTTGTTTATTTGACGTTGTTGTTGTTGTTGTTATTGTTGTTGTTGTTGTTGTTGTTTATTTGACGTTGTTGTTGTTGTTCTTTATTTGACGTTGTTGTTGTTGTTGTTTATTTGACGTTGTTGTTGTTGTTGTTATTTATGTTGTTGTTGTTGTTTATTTGACGTTGTTGTTGTTGTTTATTTGACGTTGTTGTTGTTGTTGTTGTTGTTGTTTATTTAACGTTGTTGTTGTTGTTGACGTTGTTGTTGTTGTTTATTTGACGTTGTTGTTGTTGTTTATTTGACATTGTTGTTGTTGTTTTTATTTTTTATTTGACGTTGTTGTTGTTGTTTATTTGGCGTTGTTGTTGTTGTTGTTGACGTTGTTGTTGTTGTTGTTGTTTATTTGACGTTGTTGTTATTGATGTTGTTTTTGTTGTTGTTTATTTGACGTTGTTATTGTTGTTGTTTATTTGACGTTGTTGTTGTTGTTGTTGTTGTTTATTTGAAGTTGTTGTTGTTGTTTATTTGACGTTGTTGTTGTTGTTTATTTGACATTGTTGTTGTTGACGGTGTTGTTGTTGTTGTTTATTTGACGTTGTTGTTGTTGTTGTTGTTTATTTGACGTTGTTGTTTATTTGACGTTGTTGTTGTTGACATAGTTGTTATTGTTGTTGTTTATTTGATGTTGTTGTTGTTGTTGACGTTGTTGTTGTTGTTGTTTATTTGACGTTGTTGTTGTAGTTGACATAGTTGTTGTTGTTGTTGTTTATTTGACGTTGTTGTTGTTGTTGACGTTGTTGTTGTTGTTGTTTATTTGACGTTGTTGTTGTTGTTTATTTGACATTGTTGTTGTTGTTGTTTATTTGACATTGTTGTTGTTGTTGTTGTTGTTTATGTTGTTGTTGTTGTTTATTTGACTTTGTTGTTTTTGTTGTTTATTTGACGTTGTTGTTGTTGTTGTTGACTTAGTTGTTGTTGTTGTTTATTTGACGTTGTTGTTTATTTGACGTTGTTGTTGTTGTTGACGTTGTTGTTGTTGTTGTTTATTTGACGTTGTTGTTGTTATTTATTTGACATTGTTGTTGTTGTTGACGTTGTTGTTGTTGTTGTTGTTGTTATTTATTTGACATTGTTGTTGTTGTTGACGTTGTTGTTGTTGTTGTTGTTCTTTATTTGACGTTGTTGTTGTTGTTGTTTATTTAACGTTGTTGTTGTTGTTGTTTATTTGAAGTTGTTATTGTTGTTGTTGTTGTTTATTTGACGTTGTTGTTGTTGTTGACGTTGTTGTTGTTGTTGTTGTTGTTGTTTATTTGATGTTGTTGTTGTTGTTATTTATTTGACGTTGTTGTTGTTGTTGTTTATTTCACGTTGTTGTTGTTAACGTTGTTGTTTATTTGACGTTGTTGTTGTTGTTTATTTGACGTTGTTGTTGTTGTTGACGTTGTTATTGTTGTTGTTGTTTATTTGACGTTGTTGTTGTTGTTGTTTATTTGACATTATTATTGTTGTTGACGGTGTTGTTGTTGTTGTTTATTTGACATTGTTGTTGTTGTTGTTGACGTTGTTGTTGTTTATTTGACATTGTTGTTGTTGTTGTTCTTTATTTGACGTTGTTGTTGTTTATTTGACGTTGTTGTTGTTGTTGTTGTTTATTTGACGTTGTTGTTGTTGACGTTGTTGTTGTTGTTATTGTTTATTTGACGTTGTTGTTGTTGTTTATTTGACGTAGTTGTTGTTGTTGACGTTGTTGTTGTTGTTGTTTATTTTACGTTTTTGTTGTTGTTGATGTTGTTGTTGTTTTTGTTTTTGTTTATTTGACGTTGTTGTTGTTGTTTATTTGACGTTGTTGTTGTTGTTTATTTGACGTTGTTGTTGTTGTTGTTTATTTGACATTGTTGTTGTTGTTGTTTATTTGACGTTGTTGTTGTTTATTTGACATTGTTGTTGTTGTTATTAACGTTGCTGTTGTTGTTTATTTGACGTTGTTGTTGTTTATTTGACATTGTTGTTGTTGTTATTGTTTATTTGACGTTGTTGTTGTTGTTGTTTATTTGATGTTGTTGTTTTTGTTGTTGACGTTGTTGTTGTTGTTGTTGTTGTTTATTTGACGTTGTTGTTGTTGTTGTTGTTGTTGACGTTGTTGTTGTTGTTTATTTGACTTTGTTATTTTTGTTGTTTATTTGACGTTGTTGTTGTTGTTGTTGACTTAGTTGTTGTTGTTGTTTATTTGACGTTGTTGTTGTAGTTGACATAGTTGTTGTTGTTGTTGTTTATTTGACGTTGTTGTTGTTGTTGACGTTGTTGTTGTTGTTGTTTATTTGACGTTGTTGTTGTTGTTTATTTGACATTGTTGTTGTTGTTGTTTATTTGACATTGTTGTTGTTGTTTATTTGACATTGTTGTTGTTGTTGTTGTTGATGATGTTGTTGTTGTTGTTGTTTATTTGACTTTGTTGTTTTTGTTGTTTATTTGACGTTGTTGTTGTTGTTTTTTATTTGACGTTGTTGTTTATTTGACGTTGTTGTTGTTGTTGACGTTGTAGTTGTTGTTGTTTATTTGACGTTGTTGTTGTTATTTATTTGACATTGTTGTTGTTGTTGACGTTGTTGTTGTTGTTGTTGTTGTTATTTATTTGACATTGTTGTTGTTGTTGACGTTGTTGTTGTTGTTGTTGTTGTTCTTTATTTGACGTTGTTGTTGTTGTTGTTTATTTAACGTTGTTGTTGTTGTTGTTTATTTGAAGTTGTTATTGTCGTTGTTGTTGTTTATTTGACGTTGTTGTTGTTGACGTTGTTGTTGTTGTTGTTGTTGTTGTTGTTGTTTATTTGATGTTGTTGTTGTTGTTATTTATTTGACGTTGTTATTGTTGTTGTTTATTTCACGTTGTTGTTGTTAACGTTGTTGTTTATTTGACGTTGTTGTTGTTTATTTGACGTTGTTGTTGTTGTTGTTGACGTTGTTGTTGTTGTTGTTTATTTGACATTATTATTGTTGTTGACGGTGTTGTTGTTGTTGTTGTTTATTTGACATTGTTGTTGTTGTTGTTGTTGACGTTGTTGTTGTTTATTTGACATTGTTGTTGTTGTTGTTCTTTATTTGACGTTGTTTTTGTTTATTTGACGTTGTTGTTGTTGTTGTTTATTTGACGTTGTTGTTGTTGACGTTGTTGTTGTTGACGTTGTTGTTGTTGTTATTGTTTATTTGACGTTGTTGTTGTTGTTTATTTGACGTAGTTGTTGTTGTTGACGTTGTTGTTGTTGTTTATTTTACGTTTTTGTTGTTGTTGATGTTGTTGTTGTTTTTGTTTTTGTTTATTTGACGTTGTTGTTGTTGTTTATTTGACGTTGTTGTTGTTGTTTATTTGACGTTGTTGTTGTTGTTGTTGTTTATTTGACATTGTTGTTGTTGTTGTTTATTTGACGTTGTTGTTGTTTATTTGACATTGTTGTTGTTGTTATTAACGTTGCTGTTGTTGTTTATTTGACGTTGTTGTTGTTATTTATTTGACATTGTTGTTGTTGTTGTTATTGTTTATTTGACGTTGTTGTTGTTGTTTATTTGATGTTGTTGTTGTTTATTTGTTGTTGTTTATTTCACGTTGTTGTTGTTGACAGTGTTGTTGTTGTTGTTGTTTATTTGACATTGTTGTTGTTGTTGTTGTTGTTGTTGACGTTGTTGTTGTTTATTTGATGTTGTTGTTGTTGTTGTTGTTATTTATTTGACGTTGTTGTTGTTGTTGTTGACGTTGTTGTTGTTGTTTATTTGACATTGTTGTTGTTGTTGTTTATTTGACGTTGTTGTTGTTGTTGTTGACGTTGTTGTTGTTGTTTATTTGACATTGTTGTTGTTGTTGTTTATTTGACGTTGTAGTTGTTTATTTGACGTTTATTGTTGTTGTTTATTTGACGTTGTTGTTGACGTTGTTGTTGTTGTTGTTGTTATTGTTTATTTGACGTTGTTGTTGTTGTTGTTGTTTATTTGACGTAGTTGTTGTTGTTGACGTTGTTGTTGTTGTTGTTGTTTATTTGACGTTTTTGTTGTTGATCTTGTTGTTGTTTTCGTTGTTGTTTATTAGACGTTGTTGTAGTTGTTTAATTGACGTTGTTGTTGTTGTTTATTTGACGTTGTTGTTGTTGTTGTTTATTTGACGTTGTTGTTGTTGTTGTTGTTATTTATGTTGTTGTTGTTGTTTATTTGACGTTGTTGTTGTTGTTTATTTGACGCTGTTGTTGTTGTTGTTGTTGTTTATTTAACGTTGTTGTTGTTGTTGACGTTGTTGTTGTTGTTTATTTGACGTTGTTGTTGTTGTTTATTTGACATTGTTGTTGTTGTTTTTATTTTTTATTTGACGTTGTTGTTGTTGTTGTTTATTTGGCGTTGTTGTTGTTGTTGTTGACGTTGTTGTTGTTGTTGTTTATTTGACGTTGTTGTTATTGATGTTGTTTTTGTTGTTGTTTATTTGACGTTGTTATTGTTGTTATTTATTTGACGTTGTTGTTGTTGTTGTTGTTTATTTGAAGTTGTTGTTGTTGTTTATTTGACGTAGTTGTTGTTGTTGACGTTGTTGTTGTTGTTGTTTATTTGACGTTTTTGTTATTGTTGATGTTGTTGTTGTTTATTTGACGTCGTTGTTGTTGTTGTTTATTTGACGTTGTTATTGTTGACGGTGTTGTTGTTGTTATTTATTTGACATTGTTGTTGTTGTTGTTGTTTATTTGACGTTGTTGTTGTTGTTGTTTATTTGATGTTGTTGTTGTTGTTGACATAGTTGTTGTTGTTGTTGTTTATTTGACGTTTTTGTTGTTGTTGATGTTGTTGTTGTTTTCGTTGTTGTTTATTTGACGTTGTTGTAGTTGTTTAATTGACGTTGTTGTTGTTGTTGTTGTTTATTTGACGTTGTTGTTGTTGTTGTTATTGTTGTTGTTGTTGTTGTTGTTTATTTGACGTTGTTGTTGTTGTTCTTTATTTGACGTTGTTGTCGTTGTTGTTGTTTATTTGACGTTGTTGTTGTTGTTGACGTTGTTGTTGTTGTTTATTTGACATTGTTGTTGTTGTTGTTATTGTTTATTTGACGTTGTTGTTGTTGTTTATTTGGCGTTGTTGTTGTTGTATTTGACGTTGTTGTTGTTTATTTGACGTTGTTGTTGTTGACGTTGTTTTTGTTGTTGTTTATTTGACGTTGTTGTTGTTGTTTATTTGACGTTGTTGTTGTTGTTTATTTGACGTTGTTGTTGTTGTTGTTTATTTGACATTGTTGTTGTTGACGGTGTTGTTGTTGTTGTTTATTTGACGTTGTTGTTGTTGTTGTTTATTTGACGTTGTTGTTGTTGACATTGTTGTTGTTGTTGTTGTTGTTTATTTGACGTTGTTGTTGTTGACATAGTTGTTATTGTTGTTGTTTATTTGATGTTGTTGTTGTTGACGTTGTTGTTGTTGTTGTTTATTTGACGTTGTTGTTGTAGTTGACATAGTTGTTGTTGTTGTTTATTTGACGTTGTTGTTGTTGTTGACGTTGTTGTTGTTGTTGTTTATTTGACGTTGTTGTTGTTGTTTATTTGACATTGTTGTTGTTGTTGTTTATTTGACATTGTTGTTGTTGTTGTTGTTGACGTTGTTGTTGTTGTTTATTTGACTTTGTTGTTTTTGTTGTTTATTTGACGTTGTTGTTGTTGACTTAGTTGTTGTTGTTGTTTATTTGACGTTGTTGTTTATTTGACTTTGTTGTTGTTGTTGACGTTGTTGTTGTTGTTGTTGTTTATTTGACGTTGTTGTTGTTATTTATTTGACATTGTTGTTGTTGTTGACGTTGTTGTTGTTGTTGTTGTTGTTCTTTATTTGACATTGTTGTTGTTGTTGTTGACGTTGTTGTTGTTGTTGTTGTTTATTTGACGTTGTTGTTGTTGTTGTTTATTTAACGTTGTTGTTGTTGTTGTTTATTTGAAGTTGTTATTGTTGTTGTTGTTGTTTATTTGACGTTGTTGTTGTTGTTGACGTTGTTGTTGTTGTTGTTGTTGTTGTTTATTTGATGTTGTTGTTGTTGTTATTTATTTGACGTTGTTGTTGTTGTTGTTTATTTCACGTTGTTGTTGTTAACGTTGTTGTTTATTTGACGTTGTTGTAGTTGTTTATTTGACGTTGTTGTTGTTGTTGACGTTGTTGTTGTTGTTGTTTATTTGACATTATTATTGTTGTTGACGGTGTTGTTGTTGTTGTTGTTTATTTGACATTGTTGTTGTTGTTGTTGTTGACGTTGTTGTTGTTTATTTGACATTGTTGTTGTTGTTGTTCTTTATTTGACGTTGTTTTTGTTTATTTGACGTTGTTGTTGTTGTTGTTTATTTGACGTTGTTGTTGTTGACGTTGTTGTTGTTGACGTTGTTGTTGTTGTTATTGTTTATTTGACGTTGTTGTTGTTGTTTATTTGACGTAGTTGTTGTTGTTGACGTTGTTGTTGTTGTTTATTTTACGTTTTTGTTGTTGTTGATGTTGTTGTTGTTTTTGTTTTTGTTTATTTGACGTTGTTGTTGTTGTTTATTTGACGTTGTTGTTGTTGTTTATTTGACGTTGTTGTTGTTGTTGTTGTTTATTTGACATTGTTGTTGTTGTTGTTGTTTATTTGACGTTGTTGTTGTTTATTTGACATTGTTGTTGTTGTTATTAACGTTGCTGTTGTTGTTTATTTGACGTTGTTGTTGTTATTTATTTGACATTGTTTTTGTTGTTGTTATTATTTATTTGACGTTGTTGTTGTTCTTTATTTGATGTTGTTATTTTTGTTGTTGACGTTGTTGTTATTGTTGTTATTTATTTGACGTTGTTGTTGTTGTTGACGTTGTTGTTGTTGTTTATTTGACATTGTTGTTGTTGTTGTTTATTTGACGTTGTTGTTGTTGTTGTTGACGTTGTTGTTGTTGTTTATTTGACATTGTTGTTGTTGTTGTTTATTTGACGTTGTAGTTGTTTATTTGACGTTTATTGTTGTTGTTTATTTGACGTTGTTGTTGACGTTGTTGTTGTTGTTCTTGTTATTGTTTATTTGACGTTGTTGTTGTTGTTTATTTGACGTAGTTGTTGTTGTTGACGTTGTTGTTGTTGTTGTTGTTTATTTGACGTTTTTGTTGTTGATCTTGTTGTTGTTTTCGTTGTTGTTTATTAGACGTTGTTGTAGTTGTTTAATTGACGTTGTTGTTGTTGTTTATTTGACGTTGTTGTTGTTGTTGTTGTTTATTTGACGTTGTTGTTGTTGTTGTTATTTATGTTGTTGTTGTTGTTTATTTGACGTTGTTGTTGTTGTTTATTTGACGCTGTTGTTGTTGTTGTTGTTGTTTATTTAACGTTGTTGTTGTTGTTGACGTTGTTGTTGTTGTTTATTTGACGTTGTTGTTGTTGTTTATTTGACATTGTTATTGTTGTTTTTATTTTTTATTTGACGTTGTTGTTGTTGTTTATTTGGCGTTGTTGTTGTTGTTGTTGACGTTGTTGTTGTTGTTGTTTATTTGACGTTGTTGTTATTGATGTTGTTTTTGTTGTTGTTTATTTGACGTTGTTATTGTTGTTGTTTATTTGACGTTGTTGTTGTTGTTGTTGTTTATTTGAAGTTGTTGTTGTTGTTTATTTGACGTAGTTGTTGTTGTTGACGTTGTTGTTGTTGTTGTTTATTTGACGTTTTTGTTATTGTTGATGTTGTTGTTGTTGTTTATTTGACGTCGTTGTTGTTGTTGTTGTTTATTTGACGTTGTTATTGTTGACGGTGTTGTTGTTGTTATTTATTTGACATTGTTGTTGTTGTTGTTGTTTATTTGACGTTGTTGTTGTTGTTGTTTATTTGATGTTGTTGTTGTTGTTGTTGACATAGTTGTTGTTGTTGTTGTTTATTTGGCGTTTTTGTTGTTGTTGATGTTGTTGTTGTTTTCGTTGTTGTTTATTTGACGTTGTTGTAGTTGTTTAATTGACGTTGTTGTTGTTGTTGTTGTTGTTTATTTGACGTTGTTGTTGTTGTTGTTATTGTTGTTGTTGTTGTTGTTGTTTATTTGACGTTGTTGTTGTTGTTCTTTATTTGACGTTGTTGTTGTTGTTGTTTATTTGACGTTGTTGTTGTTGTTGTTATTTATGTTGTTGTTGTTGTTTATTTGACGTTGTTGTTGTTGTTTATTTGACGTTGTTGTTGTTGTTGTTGTTGTTGTTGTTTATTTAACGTTGTTGTTGTTGTTGACGTTGTTGTTGTTGTTTATTTGACGTTGTTGTTGTTGTTTATTTGACATTGTTGTTGTTGTTTTTATTTTTTATTTGACGTTGTTGTTGTTGTTTATTTGGCGTTGTTGTTGTTGTTGTTGACGTTGTTGTTGTTGTTGTTGTTTATTTGACGTTGTTGTTATTGATGTTGTTTTTGTTGTTGTTTATTTGACGTTGTTATTGTTGTTGTTTATTTGACGTTGTTGTTGTTTTTGTTGTTGTTTATTTGAAGTTGTTGTTGTTGTTTATTTGACGTTGTTGTTGTTGTTTATTTGACATTGTTGTTGTTGACGGTGTTGTTGTTGTTGTTTATTTGACGTTGTTGTTGTTGTTGTTGTTTATTTGACGTTGTTGTTGTTGACGTTGTTGTTGTTGTTGTTGTTTATTTGACGTTGTTGTTGTTGACATAGTTGTTATTGTTGTTGTTTATTTGATGTTGTTGTTGTTGTTGACGTTGTTGTTGTTGTTGTTTATTTGACGTTGTTGTTGTAGTTGACATAGTTGTTGTTGTTGTTGTTTATTTGACGTTGTTGTTGTTGTTGACGTTGTTGTTGTTGTTGTTTATTTGACGTTGTTGTTGTTGTTTATTTGACATTGTTGTTGTTGTTGTTTATTTGACATTGTTGTTGTTTATGTTGTTGTTGTTGTTTATTTGACTTTGTTGTTTTTGTTGTTTATTTGACGTTGTTGTTGTTGTTGTTGACTTAGTTGTTGTTGTTGTTTATTTGACGTTGTTGTTTATTTGACGTTGTTGTTGTTGTTGACGTTGTTGTTGTTGTTGTTTATTTGACGTTGTTGTTGTTATTTATTTGACATTGTTGTTGTTGTTGACGTTGTTGTTGTTGTTGTTGTTGTTATTTATTTGACATTGTTGTTGTTGTTGACGTTGTTGTTGTTGTTGTTCTTTATTTGACGTTGTTGTTGTTGTTGTTTATTTAACGTTGTTGTTGTTGTTGTTTATTTGAAGTTGTTATTGTTGTTGTTGTTGTTTATTTGACGTTGTTGTTGTTGTTGACGTTGTTGTTGTTGTTGTTGTTGTTGTTTATTTGATGTTGTTGTTGTTGTTATTTATTTGACGTTGTTGTTGTTGTTGTTTATTTCACGTTGTTGTTGTTAACGTTGTTGTTTATTTGACGTTGTTGTTGTTGTTTATTTGACGTTGTTGTTGTTGTTGACGTTGTTATTGTTGTTGTTGTTTATTTGACGTTGTTGTTGTTGTTGTTGTTTATTTGACATTATTATTGTTGTTGACGGTGTTGTTGTTGTTGTTTATTTGACATTGTTGTTGTTGTTGTTGACGTTGTTGTTGTTTATTTGACATTGTTGTTGTTGTTGTTCTTTATTTGACGTTGTTGTTGTTTATTTGACGTTGTTGTTGTTGTTGTTGTTTATTTGACGTTGTTGTTGTTGACGTTGTTGTTGTTGTTATTGTTTATTTGACGTTGTTGTTGTTGTTTATTTGACGTAGTTGTTGTTGTTGTTGTTGTTTATTTTACGTTTTTGTTGTTGTTGATGTTGTTGTTGTTTTTGTTTTTGTTTATTTGACGTTGTTGTTGTTGTTTATTTGACGTTGTTGTTGTTGTTTATTTGACGTTGTTGTTGTTGTTGTTTATTTGACATTGTTGTTGTTGTTGTTTATTTGACGTTGTTGTTGTTTATTTGACATTGTTGTTGTTGTTATTAACGTTGCTGTTGTTGTTTATTTGACGTTGTTGTTGTTTATTTGACATTGTTGTTGTTGTTATTGTTTATTTGACGTTGTTGTTGTTGTTGTTTATTTGATGTTGTTGTTTTTGTTGTTGACGTTGTTGTTGTTGTTGTTGTTGTTTATTTGACGTTGTTGTTGTTGTTGTTGTTGTTGACGTTGTTGTTGTTGTTTATTTGACTTTGTTATTTTTGTTGTTTATTTGACGTTGTTGTTGTTGTTGTTGACTTAGTTGTTGTTGTTGTTTATTTGACGTTGTTGTTGTAGTTGACATAGTTGTTGTTGTTGTTGTTTATTTGACGTTGTTGTTGTTGTTGACGTTGTTGTTGTTGTTGTTTATTTGACGTTGTTGTTGTTGTTTATTTGACATTGTTGTTGTTGTTGTTTATTTGACATTGTTGTTGTTGTTGTTGTTGATGATGTTGTTGTTGTTGTTGTTTATTTGACTTTGTTGTTTTTGTTGTTTATTTGACGTTGTTGTTGTTGTTTTTTATTTGACGTTGTTGTTTATTTGACGTTGTTGTTGTTGTTGACGTTGTTGTTGTTGTTGTTTATTTGACGTTGTTGTTGTTATTTATTTGACATTGTTGTTGTTGTTGACGTTGTTGTTGTTGTTGTTGTTGTTATTTATTTGACATTGTTGTTGTTGTTGACGTTGTTGTTGTTGTTGTTGTTCTTTATTTGACGTTGTTGTTGTTGTTGTTTATTTAACGTTGTTGTTGTTGTTGTTTATTTGAAGTTGTTATTGTCGTTGTTGTTGTTTATTTGACGTTGTTGTTGTTGACGTTGTTGTTGTTGTTGTTGTTGTTGTTTATTTGATGTTGTTGTTGTTGTTATTTATTTGACGTTGTTATTGTTGTTGTTTATTTCACGTTGTTGTTGTTAACGTTGTTGTTTATTTGACGTTGTTGTTGTTTATTTGACGTTGTTGTTGTTGTTGACGTTGTTGTTGTTGTTGTTTATTTGACATTATTATTGTTGTTGACGGTGTTGTTGTTGTTGTTGTTTATTTGACATTGTTGTTGTTGTTGTTGTTGACGTTGTTGTTGTTTATTTGACATTGTTATTGTTGTTGTTCTTTATTTGACTATGTTTTTGTTTATTTGACGTTGTTGTTGTTGTTGTTTATTTGACGTTGTTGTTGTTGACGTTGTTGTTGTTGACGTTGTTGTTGTTGTTATTGTTTATTTGACGTTGTTGTTGTTGTTTATTTGACGTAGTTGTTGTTGTTGACGTTGTTGTTGTTGTTTATTTTACGTTTTTGTTGTTGTTGATGTTGTTGTTGTTTTTGTTTTTGTTTATTTGACGTTGTTGTTGTTGTTTATTTGACGTTGTTGTTGTTGTTTATTTGACGTTGTTATTGTTGTTGTTGTTTATTTGACATTGTTGTTGTTGTTGTTTATTTGACGTTGTTGTTGTTTATTTGACATTGTTGTTGTTGTTATTAACGTTGCTGTTGTTGTTTATTTGACGTTGTTGTTGTTATTTATTTGACATTGTTGTTGTTGTTGTTATTGTTTATTTGACGTTGTTGTTGTTGTTTATTTGATGTTGTTATTTTTGTTGTTGACGTTGTTGTTGTTGTTGTTATTTATTTGACGTTGTTGTTGTTGTTGTTGACGTTGTTGTTGTTGTTTATTTGACATTGTTGTTGTTGTTGTTTATTTGACGTTGTTGTTGTTGTTGTTGACGTTGTTGTTGTTGTTTATTTGACATTGTTGTTGTTGTTGTTTATTTGACGTTGTAGTTGTTTATTTGACGTTTATTGTTGTTGTTTATTTGACGTTGTTGTTGACGTTGTTGTTGTTGTTGTTGTTATTGTTTATTTGACGTTGTTGTTGTTGTTGTTTATTTGACGTAGTTGTTGTTGTTGACGTTGTTGTTGTTGTTGTTGTTGTTTATTTGACGTTTTTGTTGTTGATCTTGTTGTTGTTTTCGTTGTTGTTTATTAGACGTTGTTGTAGTTGTTTAATTGACGTTGTTGTTGTTGTTTATTTGACGTTGTTGTTGTTGTTGTTTATTTGATGTTGTTGTTGTTGTTGTTGTTATTTATGTTGTTGTTGTTGTTTATTTGACGTTGTTGTTGTTGTTTATTTGACGCTGTTGTTGTTGTTGTTGTTTATTTAACGTTGTTGTTGTTGTTGACGTTGTTGTTGTTGTTTATTTGACGTTGTTGTTGTTGTTTATTTGACATTGTTGTTGTTGTTTTTATTTTTTATTTGACGTTGTTGTTGTTGTTGTTTATTTGGCGTTGTTGTTGTTGTTGTTGACGTTGTTGTTGTTGTTGTTTATTTGACGTTGTTGTTATTGATGTTGTTTTTGTTGTTGTTTATTTGACGTTGTTATTGTTGTTGTTTATTTGACGTTGTTGTTGTTGTTGTTGTTTATTTGAAGTTGTTGTTGTTGTTTATTTGACGTAGTTGTTGTTGTTGACGTTGTTGTTGTTGTTGTTTATTTGACGTTTTTGTTATTGTTGATGTTGTTGTTGTTTATTTGACGTCGTTGTTGTTGTTGTTTATTTGACGTTGTTATTGTTGACGGTGTTGTTGTTGTTATTTATTTGACATTGTTGTTGTTGTTGTTGTTGTTTATTTGACGTTGTTGTTGTTGTTGTTTATTTGATGTTGTTGTTGTTGTTGACATAGTTGTTGTTGTTGTTGTTTATTTGACGTTTTTGTTGTTGTTGATGTTGTTGTTGTTTTCGTTGTTGTTTATTTGACGTTGTTGTAGTTGTTTAATTGACGTTGTTGTTGTTGTTGTTGTTGTTTATTTGATGTTGTTGTTGTTGTTGTTATTGTTGTTGTTGTTGTTGTTTATTTGACGTTGTTGTTGTTGTTCTTTATTTGACGTTGTTGTCGTTGTTGTTGTTTATTTGACGTTGTTGTTGTTGTTGACGTTGTTGTTGTTGTTTATTTGACATTGTTGTTGTTGTTGTTAATTTGACATTGTTGTTGTTGTTGTTATTGTTTATTTGACGTTGTTGTTGTTGTTTATTTGGCGTTGTTGTTGTTTATTTGACGTTGTTGTTGTTGACGTTGTTTTTGTTGTTGTTTATTTGACGTTGTTGTTGTTGTTTATTTGACGTTGTTGTTGTTGTTTATTTGACGTTGTTGTTGTTGTTGTTTATTTGACATTGTTGTTGTTGACGGTGTTGTTGTTGTTGTTTATTTGACGTTGTTGTTGTTGTTGTTTATTTGACGTTGTTGTTGTTGACATTGTTGTTGTTGACATTGTTGTTGTTGTTGTTGTTGTTTATTTGACGTTGTTGTTGTTGACATAGTTGTTATTGTTGTTGTTTATTTGATGTTGTTGTTGTTGACGTTGTTGTTGTTGTTGTTTATTTGACGTTGTTGTTGTAGTTGACATAGTTGTTGTTGTTGTTGTTTATTTGACGTTGTTGTTGTTGTTGACGTTGTTGTTGTTGTTGTTTATTTGACGTTGTTGTTGTTGTTGTTTATTTGACATTGTTGTTGTTGTTGTTTATTTGACATTGTTGTTGTTGTTGTTGTTGACGTTGTTGTTGTTGTTTATTTGACTTTGTTGTTTTTGTTGTTTATTTGACGTTGTTGTTGTTGACTTAGTTGTTGTTGTTGTTTATTTGACGTTGTTGTTTATTTGACTTTGTTGTTGTTGTTGACGTTGTTGTTGTTGTTGTTGTTTATTTGACGTTGTTGTTGTTATTTATTTGACATTGTTGTTGTTGTTGACGTTGTTGTTGTTGTTGTTGTTGTTCTTTATTTGACATTGTTGTTGTTGTTGTTGACGTTGTTGTTGTTGTTGTTGTTTATTTGACGTTGTTGTTGTTGTTGTTTATTTAACGTTGTTGTTGTTGTTGTTTATTTGAAGTTGTTATTGTTGTTGTTGTTGTTTATTTGACGTTGTTGTTGTTGTTGACGTTGTTGTTGTTGTTGTTGTTGTTTATTTGATGTTGTTGTTGTTGTCATTTATTTGACGTTGTTGTTGTTGTTGTTTATTTCACGTTGTTGTTGTTAACGTTGTTGTTTATTTGACGTTGTTGTAGTTGTTTATTTGACGTTGTTGTTGTTGTTGACGTTGTTGTTGTTGTTGTTGTTTATTTGACGTTGTTGTTGTTGTTGTTTATTTGACATTATTATTGTTGTTGACGGTGTTGTTGTTGTTGTTGTTTATTTGACATTGTTGTTGTTGTTGTTGACGTTGTTGTTGTTTATTTGACATTGTTGTTGTTGTTGTTGTTCTTTATTTGACGTTGTTGTTGTTTATTTGACGTTGTTGTTGTTGTTGTTGTTTATTTGACGTTGTTGTTGTTGACGTTGTTGTTGTTGTTATTGTTTATTTGACGTTGTTGTTGTTGTTTATTTGACGTAGTTGTTGTTGTTGACGTTGTTGTTGTTGTTGTTTATTTTACGTTTTTGTTGTTGTTGATGTTGTTGTTGTTTTTGTTTTTGTTTATTTGACGTTGTTGTTGTTGTTTATTTGACGTTGTTGTTGTTGTTTATTTGACGTTGTTGTTGTTGTTGTTTATTTGACATTGTTGTTGTTGTTGTTTATTTGACGTTGTTGTTGTTTATTTGACATTGTTGTTGTTGTTATTAACGTTGTTGTTGTTGTTTATTTGACATTGTTGTTGTTGTTGTTATTGTTTATTTGACGTTGTTGTTGTTGTTTATTTGATGTTGTTGTTTTTGTTGTTGACGTTGTTGTTGTTGTTGTTGTTTATTTGACGTTGTTGTTGTTGTTGTTGTTGTTGACGTTGTTGTTGTTGTTTATTTGACTTTGTTGTTTTTGTTGTTTATTTGACGTTGTTGTTGTTGTTGACTTAGTTGTTGTTGTTGTTTATTTGACGTTGTTGTTTATTTGACGTTGTTGTTGTTGTTGACGTTGTTGTTGTTGTTGTTTATTTGACGTTGTTGTTGTTATTTATTTGACATTGTTGTTGTTGTTGACGTTGTTGTTGTTGTTGTTGTTGTTATTTATTTGACATTGTTGTTGTTGTTGACGTTGTTGTTGTTGTTGTTGTTGTTCTTTATTTGACGTTGTTGTTGTTGTTGTTTATTTAACGTTGTTGTTGTTGTTGTTTATTTGAAGTTGTTATTGTCGTTGTTGTTGTTTATTTGACGTTGTTGTTGTTGACGTTGTTGTTGTTGTTGTTGTTGTTGTTTATTTGATGTTGTTGTTGTTGTTATTTATTTGACGTTGTTATTGTTGTTGTTTATTTCACGTTGTTGTTGTTAACGTTGTTGTTTATTTGACGTTGTTGTTGTTTATTTGACGTTGTTGTTGTTGTTGACGTTGTTGTTGTTGTTGTTTATTTGACATTATTATTGTTGTTGACGGTGTTGTTGTTGTTGTTGTTTATTTGACATTGTTGTTGTTGTTGTTGTTGACGTTGTTGTTGTTTATTTGACATTGTTATTGTTGTTGTTCTTTATTTGACGTTGTTTTTGTTTATTTGACGTTGTTGTTGTTGTTGTTGTTTATTTGACGTTGTTGTTGTTGACGTTGTTGTTGTTGACGTTGTTGTTGTTGTTATTGTTTATTTGACGTTGTTGTTGTTGTTTATTTGACGTAGTTGTTGTTGTTGACGTTGTTGTTGTTGTTTATTTTACGTTTTTGTTGTTGTTGATGTTGTTGTTGTTTTTGTTTTTGTTTATTTGACGTTGTTGTTGTTGTTTATTTGACGTTGTTGTTGTTGTTTATTTGACGTTGTTGTTGTTGTTGTTGTTTATTTGACATTGTTGTTGTTGTTGTTTATTTGACGTTGTTGTTGTTTATTTGACATTGTTGTTGTTGTTATTAACGTTGCTGTTGTTGTTTATTTGACGTTGTTGTTGTTATTTATTTGACATTGTTGTTGTTGTTGTTATTGTTTATTTGACGTTGTTGTTGTTGTTTATTTGATGTTGTTATTTTTGTTGTTGACGTTGTTGTTGTTGTTGTTATTTATTTGACGTTGTTGTTGTTGTTGTTGACGTTGTTGTTGTTGTTTATTTGACATTGTTGTTGTTGTTGTTTATTTGACGTTGTTGTTGTTGTTGTTGACGTTGTTGTTGTTGTTTATTTGACATTGTTGTTGTTGTTGTTTATTTGACGTTGTAGTTGTTTATTTGACGTTTATTGTTGTTGTTTATTTGACGTTGTTGTTGACGTTGTTGTTGTTGTTGTTGTTATTGTTTATTTGACGTTGTTGTTGTTGTTGTTTATTTGACGTAGTTGTTGTTGTTGACGTTGTTGTTGTTGTTGTTGTTTATTTGACGTTTTTGTTGTTGATCTTGTTGTTGTTTTCGTTGTTGTTTATTAGACGTTGTTGTAGTTGTTTAATTGACGTTGTTGTTGTTGTTTATTTGACGTTGTTGTTGTTGTTGTTTATTTGACGTTGTTGTTGTTGTTGTTGTTATTTATGTTGTTGTTGTTGTTTATTTGACGTTGTTGTTGTTGTTTATTTGACGTTGTTGTTGTTGTTGTTGTTTATTTAACGTTGTTGTTGTTGTTGACGTTGTTGTTGTTGTTTATTTGACGTTGTTGTTGTTGTTTATTTGACATTGTTGTTGTTGTTTTTATTTTTTATTTGACGTTGTTGTTGTTGTTGTTTATTTGGCGTTGTTGTTGTTGTTGTTGACGTTGTTGTTGTTGTTGTTTATTTGACGTTGTTGTTATTGATGTTGTTTTTGTTGTTGTTTATTTGACGTTGTTATTGTTGTTGTTTATTTGACGTTGTTGTTGTTGTTGTTGTTTATTTGAAGTTGTTGTTGTTGTTTATTTGACGTAGTTGTTGTTGTTGACGTTGTTGTTGTTGTTGTTTATTTGACGTTTTTGTTATTGTTGATGTTGTTGTTGTTTATTTGACGTCGTTGTTGTTGTTGTTTATTTGACGTTGTTATTGTTGACGGTGTTGTTGTTGTTATTTATTTGACATTGTTGTTGTTGTTGTTGTTGTTTATTTGACGTTGTTGTTGTTGTTGTTTATTTGATGTTGTTGTTGTTGTTGACATAGTTGTTGTTGTTGTTGTTTATTTGACGTTTTTGTTGTTGTTGATGTTGTTGTTGTTTTCGTTGTTGTTTATTTGACGTTGTTGTAGTTGTTTAATTGACGTTGTTGTTGTTGTTGTTGTTTATTTGACGTTGTTGTTGTTGTTGTTATTGTTGTTGTTGTTGTTGTTTATTTGACGTTGTTGTTGTTGTTCTTTATTTGACGTTGTTGTCGTTGTTGTTGTTTATTTGACGTTGTTGTTGTTGTTGACGTTGTTGTTGTTGTTTATTTGACATTGTTGTTGTTGTTGTTATTGTTTATTTGACGTTGTTGTTGTTGTTTATTTGGCGTTGTTGTTGTTTATTTGACGTTGTTGTTGTTGACGTTGTTTTTGTTGTTGTTTATTTGACGTTGTTGTTGTTGTTTATTTGACGTTGTTGTTGTTGTTTATTTGACGTTGTTGTTGTTGTTGTTTATTTGACATTGTTGTTGTTGACGGTGTTGTTGTTGTTGTTTATTTGACGTTGTTGTTGTTGTTGTTTATTTGACGTTGTTGTTGTTGACATTGTTGTTGTTGACATTGTTGTTGTTGTTGTTGTTGTTTATTTGACGTTGTTGTTGTTGACATAGTTGTTATTGTTGTTGTTTATTTGATGTTGTTGTTGTTGACGTTGTTGTTGTTGTTGTTTATTTGACGTTGTTGTTGTAGTTGACATAGTTGTTGTTGTTGTTGTTTATTTGACGTTGTTGTTGTTGTTGACGTTGTTGTTGTTGTTGTTTATTTGACGTTGTTGTTGTTGTTTATTTGACATTGTTGTTGTTGTTGTTTATTTGACATTGTTGTTGTTGTTGTTGTTGACGTTGTTGTTGTTGTTTATTTGACTTTGTTGTTTTTGTTGTTTATTTGACGTTGTTGTTGTTGACTTAGTTGTTGTTGTTGTTTATTTGACGTTGTTGTTTATTTGACTTTGTTGTTGTTGTTGACGTTGTTGTTGTTGTTGTTGTTTATTTGACGTTGTTGTTGTTATTTATTTGACATTGTTGTTGTTGTTGACGTTGTTGTTGTTGTTGTTGTTGTTCTTTATTTGACATTGTTGTTGTTGTTGTTGACGTTGTTGTTGTTGTTGTTGTTTATTTGACGTTGTTGTTGTTGTTGTTTATTTAACGTTGTTGTTGTTGTTGTTTATTTGAAGTTGTTATTGTTGTTGTTGTTGTTGTTTATTTGACGTTGTTGTTGTTGTTGACGTTGTTGTTGTTGTTGTTGTTGTTTATTTGATGTTGTTGTTGTTGTCATTTATTTGACGTTGTTGTTGTT